>RJWJ010032317.1:0-18605 GCA_004363605.1 Indri indri
TATGTTTCTCAGAATCATTTCCTCTAGATTTTCCAGTTTGTGAGTGTAGAGATGTTCATAGTAGTCTTGGATGATTTTTTTATTTTCCTGTGGTATTAGTTGTAATGGCTCCTTTTTCATTTCTCTTTGAGCTTATTTGAAGCTTCTCACTTCTGTTCTTGGTTAATCTATCTAGTGGTCTATCAATTTTGTTTACTTTTTCACAGAACCAACTTTTCATTTCTTTGATCCTTTGTATTCTTTTGTGGTCTCAATTTCCTGTAGTTCTGCTGTGATCTTTTTTATTTCTTCTCTTCTACTAGTTTTGGGTTTGGTTTGTTCTTGTTTTTCTAGTTTCTTGAGATGTAAAGTTAGGTTGTTAATTTGTTATCTTGTTTCTTTCTGATGTAAGTATTTCATGCTATTAACGTCCCTCTTAGCACTGCTGTAGCTGAGAGAGTACCCAGGATTCTCTCTCCCTGCCTGGACCAGCAGGCTGCAGCAGCAGCACTGGCTCAGGACAGGGCTCAGGGCCTTGGGGGATGGGCTCTCAGAATGGCTCTGGGCTGAAGCTGCCTGGTGTTTGGAAGCCTATAGAACTCTAGCTGAGTTTGAGCAGTGCTTTCACATTAACTCTAGGCAGCTCCCTATGCCAGTTTGAAAGCCTATGGGGGTTAAAAAGCTCTTTTGTAGCTAAGATTGAAAAGGGTCATGATGGGAGCGTGAAGCCCCATGGGTCTCTCACTTACCCCTTCCAGGGGTCCAGTTCCAAGGGCTGCTCAAGGCTTTCAGCAACCTGGAGCAGGTATCCCCACTTCCATTGTCTCCCATTGCTTCTCTGTTACATTTCAGTCTTCTTTCCCAGATGATCTATTCAAAGTTTAAGTATCTAATCAAAATTTTGGTTCTCCTCCAAGGAAACGGTGAGCCCCAGCTACCTGTAGTCAGCCATGCCCTAGTCAGCAAGTCTATCCATTATTTCTTCAAATATTCTTTCTGATCCTTCCTCTATTCTCCCTCTGAAACTCTCAAAATGCATATATTTGTTTCTATTTCCTTACAAATTTCTAATTTTGTTTATGCATTATTTTTCTCATATTACTTGGTTGTTTGTATTCTCCTGCATCTCATTGAGCTTTTTAAGATGATTATTATAAATTGTTTTTCAGGCAATTCATAGATCTTGATTTCTTTAGGTTTAATTACTGATGATTTATCAATTTCCCTTTGTGGGGGTCATGTTTTCCTGGTTCTTCATGATGTATGTAGACTTATGTTGGTGTCTGTGCATTAAAGGGGAAAACACCTCTTTTGATATATATATACTTTTTAATAAGTATATTTCTTCTTTGTCAAGTCCCTGAGCTGATGGTAGAGTTTTAGTCAAGTGAAGCTGGTACTAGGTGACATGGCTGCTATCGGGTGCATAGTGTATTCTGTGGGTGACAGGCATATCGCCAAGAGCTCAGGAGGGAATCTATCCTGCCTGGTCACTGGGCGGATGGGACTGCCTCCAGGACCTTGGTCAGTAGGGCTGACACTGGGACCAGGGTCCACATCAGGGTCTGATGTTGAGTCTACAAAAGGTGAGCCTATTATCAAATATGTAGATGGCTCTTGCCAAATCCCTGTAATGACTCCTGCTAGGTCACTGGGAAGGTCACTGGACTGGCAGGACTGGTCTTGAACCTTGGCTGAAAAGGACTGAAACCAAGTCACCGGGCTATTTGAGGGCACGTTTGCAGACCTGCCTATATGCATACAGGTAGCTTTCCTTTCTGCCAGGTTATTATGTGGGCAGGACTGCCCCTGGATTGTAGCTGAGCAGTGCTGAAGCTGGGCCACAGGGCTGTTTCAGAATCTGCAGTTGGAACCAAGGTCAGTGGGCCTTCTACCCTGAAGACAGTCTGGCTTGACTCTTCTTAGGCTCCTGAGTGGATGGTGTTGATGGAGGGTCCATGTGAAAATTTGGGTTGTAGCCAAGTCCTCAGAAAGACAGAGTTAATTCTGGGTCTGTAGCCAGAACCACAGTCAGTGAGCCCACCACTTGGGTGCAGGCCTGGCATCTCAGAATGGCCCTTCTTGGTCCTGGGCTCCATTGGGTTTTTGCACCAACATCCTACCTAGATTCCAAAGTCCCCAGAAAGGCATTTTTGCCCATGAATGGCTGCCACATTTTTGCTGTGGGGGATACGAACAGGAGAACTTCTATTCTGACATTTATTGCATTATATCTGTATGTGTACTTATATGCAAATTATCAAAGATAATCTCCCTTTCATATATTTCTTATACTTTTATTACCATTTTTCTTTCCTTCTTATGTTTGCAATAAATAGTAAGTGCTCTGTCATTCATCTATCTATTTATCTGTTGATCTATGCTCAAATCTGTGAACCGAAACTCTTTCTATCTTTATGTCTGGCTTGATATTTTTCTAATCCTTTCAATGAATAAACACATTGGCTTAATTTAAAAATTATGTGTATATAGCATTGTGCATTGAAAATTATTCCACGTGTTCAGTGTGGATTGACTGAACAGCTTTTTGGAACCGGGTTATATCTTTATCTAGATCTTGGGGATGTACCAAAGCTCAGCTTTCCACAGGAATTAGGAGGTGGGAATTTTCTACACTTGCCAAGGTCTTCCAGGACAAAGCATTTGCATTCCTCAGATAATTCCTGTGAATGTCCAGAACCCCCAATCCTGCCTTTACTAGTTACTGGATATCAGCAGTGCCAAAAAGAGTATGACATTGGGCAAGAGTGCTCCTTTGAGTTTAGCTAATCCCTGAAGCAGCTGTCAATCAAAGGTTAATGCCACTCCCTGCAAACAAGAAAACAAGTCCTTCCTTGAAAAGTGATCTCCTGACAGTGCCTCACCCTGACCGTCTGGGGAGAACTGTAGTTTCCCTTCTCTCACAGTCTCTGGCTGGGTAAGATTCCCCTTACCCCAGCAAAGCCTATTCTGTCAAACATTTCATGTGACATTGTGGAATTTGTCCAGAATCATGGTATATGTTTAAAAGAAAACACATAGAGGCCTGTCCTACTTGATGTCTTGATTGTGTAGTTTTTTAAATTAACTGGTCTGCTTTTCAAAATGGCTGAGCTAGATATGTTATGATACAAAGTCTGTCGAGAGTTCAAAAGGAACCACAGGAGCCTGTGATAATTTGCCATAATGTTGACATAGATTATAAAGATTATAAAAGAACATTCTTTGTAACATGAAAATTAGTGCTTATAAGCACTAATTGTTTTTCCATGATTATAAACCCTGCAACTAACATACTAAAAATAGCTAGGTTATGCTACCCTAAGTATGTACCAATTATCATGAAAGCATTTCATTATATTCATTCACATTAATGGTGCAGTCTTCATTTATAGGTTTGTAAACATTTCAGACTCTATTACCCACCAGCATTATTTCATTCTGTTGACAGAATACATTATCTTTTGTTTTATGGCTGAAGTAGAGTGCAGCCAACAAAGCAGCAGAAAAATGCACATAATCAAAATACTTGGAATGCTGACTGTAAAATTATACTCAGCACTAGCTGCATGATAGTAAGATTTTGCTTGCTTCTTTGTTATTTGTATTATTTTGTGAAGATAGGTCAATGTGAGAGTTTCTAGATAAAATAATAATCCCTCTTACTTAAAATGTTAGCAAATATTCAAGAGAATGCAAATGTAAGGTATTATCTACATAGCTAATGTTAATTTTCCATTTATTTATTTATTTATTATTATTATTTTTTTTTGAGACAGAGTCTTACTCTGTTGCCTGGGCTAGATGGCCGTAGCATCAGCCTAACTCACAGCGACCTCAAATCCTGGGCTCGAGCAATCCTACTGCCTCAGCCTCCCGAGTAGCTGGGACTACAGGCATGCTCCACCAAGCCCAGCTAATGTTTTCTATATATTTTTAGTTGTCCAGCTAATTTCTTTCTATTTTTATTAGAGACAGGGTCTCACTCTTGCTCAGGCTGGTCTTGAACTCCTGAGCTCAAATGATCCTCCCACCTTGGCCTCCCAGAGTGCTAGGATTTATTTAGATAATTTAAGGAGCAGTGATAGTTGGAAAACGTTCTTAATGTTGGTTTCCTAATTAAATAGTTACATTGTCAAAATTACTTATATATTTTAACTGTCTTGTTGCTTTTAGTAAATCCCATTTTTTCTAACAAAGTATTTAAAAAATTTTAAAAAATCATTAAAATTAATTAATCAATAAAATTTAGTACCTTGCGAAATGGGGGAAATGTTAGCAAAGTAAAACCTGTTAAAATTTGGATGATTTCAAACTGTTGAGCAAAATTTCTAGAATGATTTATTCTGCTAACATGTTATCTGATGTACACAGATCCCTTTCTTGTGACATGGCTGAATCTAATTTAGGTTATTGCCATTAGATAGAAAGTCTCTAAATCCTGCAAGCACATTGTACAGGTCCATCTCAAGTGTACAAATTTCTGGTATACCAATGACCATGCCTAAACATGAAAATAATGCTGGAGTTCACTTTTTACATTCAGGTTCTTGTCCTTCCATGCCCACTTGCAATATAGCCTTCTGCAGTATAGTTAATAAAAGGCACAGTAAAGAAAAGGCCTCAGAACTGAATTTGAACCTTGGCTATACAGTTTAGCTTTGATACCGAAGCAACATTGCTAGGTTTGTCTTGCTTTCTCTTCCTGTTAGGTGAAGTGAAAATCAATACCTTGCTCACAACATTGTTGTAAGAATTAAAGAGAAAATGTATGAAAAGTGTTTAGCAGAATGCCTGGTATCTAGTAAGTGCTCAAGTTGATTATCACTATCATGATTATCCCCCTTCTCTTCCTCCTCCTCTTCCTCATAATCTCACTCATGTTTTGAAAAAAGGCTTGGAGGTGGGAGAAACAGTGAAGGCTGTGTTGAAAGTATCACATGATTGATGTATGGGAGCCTTGCTGTGGAAATCAATATGTAGAGCTGTCTCTTTGCTTTTTCCAAATATATATTTACAAAAATATATTTCACAAAAACATATGTACAAAAATAAACTAGAAAACAAATAAAATTTCTCATGAAATTCCAGGATATTTAATATATAGTAAGAATTATTATGTCTGAAAAAAAAGCCAATGTAAATAGTTACATAAATTATAACTGGAAACTTTATAATAGATATACTTTTATAAAAGGAATATATATATATGAGTAATATATATTAATATTACTTTTTTAATGTGGGGATTTTAACATTCTCTTTAATCATTAACACCTTTTTGGTTTGTTTATTCGTTTTGCAGACACTATATCAAGTAATAGATAAGAACTTGGCTATTGGACCTGGCTCAGTGGAGATTTCAATTTCCTCATGTGCTGCACTCTGATAGCAAATGAGCATTACTTTACTTCTCTGACACTCAATGCCATCATCTATTGTTTTGAACTGACACACAGAGATAAAAAAATAAAACAAATAATTAATATTTGCCTAATGCATAGGAACTCCACATTAGTCTCCTAGAGCTTTCATAAAACATATGACAAACTAGGTGGATTAAAAGAACAGTAATTTATTTTCTTGCAGTCCTGGAGTCTAGAAATCTGAAATCAACATGTCAGCAGGGGATGGAGAATCCTTCCCTGCCCCTTCCTGTCTCTTGGTGGTGGCCATCAATCCTTGGCATTACTTGGCTCGCAGATTCATCACTATAATCTCTGCCTCTGCCATCGTCACGTGATATACTTTCTGTGTGTTTCTGTCTTCCAATTGTCTTCTCAAACAGACACCAGTCATTAGATTACGGCCCACCTTAATGACCTCATATTAACTTGATTACCCCTGCAACAACTATTTTCAAATAAGGTCACATTCACAAGCACCAAGGATTCGAATTACAACTTATCTTTTGGAGAGTGGCAGTTCAATCTCTAACAGGCTTGAATATGACTATAAATTTAATCTAGTGTTTAAACTCTTTGTACTAAAGCCCCGAATTTATATTTATAAATAGATGTTTCTGAGATCACTGACTTCTTTAGTGACAAGATCTTCAATTTTTTTGAGTCATCCCATGACCAAGGGCTCCTTAACTTTTGCAGTCTGAATCTTGTAGTTCTATAGATTTTAATTAGCTTACATGCCTCATCAGAGTAAAATGGGAAGACTGTCACAAAGACCTGTTCCTGTGGTTTTTAGATTCAACCTATGATTTGATGCAGTATAAAGAAAGGTACCACTGGAGATCATCATCCTACTATGAAAGTGCCTGAAAAGTGCCATGTCCTTTGAAATATTTTCGACTTAATAGGTGAATAGAAAATCTTGATTCTTGGCAATCTGTGTAATTCTTCAGGTTAATACCTTGAATAACAATTCATCAGGGTCTGTTAGCCACACACTGTTCACCGGTCAAATATGGGTCATGATATTTATGACTCTGGTCTTCCTTCCTTTTCCTGAATCTTATAAGTAACCTCAAAACTTTTTTAAAAAAAATGCTTGTGAAAGAAAGCATGTAACCTGTGTTTTTAAAATTAATTTCACAAATCTGAACCTAATGAAAATTTAAAAAATATTTCCTTTGAAAATTAAGGAACCATTATTTGTCTCCAACTGGATTATAAATTATTATCTGCTGTCTTTCATAAATAGTTCAGCTTATGGTCTAATTTATCTCAATTAATGTGTTAGTATAATAGATGAAAGCATTAATTTTAATTGTGTAATGACTAAATTAGATAGGTATCAGCCTAAAAATTTTTTTACTTGTTGAAAAAAAACCTCAGAAGTAATACTAGACATAAATCATACCAGAACAACGTAGTTCATTAAAAAATATAAGTTCACATCAAGTCATCTATTTTACTTAAGATGTTGAAATTGGGCTGGGTGCGGTGGCTCACGCCTGTAATCCTAGCACTCTGGGAGGCCGAGGCGGGTGGATTGTTTGAGCTCAGGAGTTCGAGACCAGCCTGAGCAAGAGCGAGACCCTCTCTCTACTAAAAGTAGAAAGAAATTAATTGGACAGCTAAAACTATATAGAAAAAATTAGCTGGGCATGGTGGCGCATGCCTGTTGTCCCAGCTACTCGGGAGACTGAAGCAGAAGGAATGCTTGAGCCAGGAGTTTGAGGCTGCTGTGAGCTAGGATGATGCCACAGCACTCTAGCCTGGGCAACACAGTGAGACTCTGTCTCCAAAAAAAAAAAAAAAAAGATGTTGAAATTGAAATGATAAAAATCACAATTATCTCGAATAATTTTTATAGAGACTAAAATGGGTAAAAGTTATATCAGAAATCATTTACTGTTGCAATAATAATGAGTCTTGTCAAATTCAGACTCTGGACCCAGTCAAGCCTATGTTAGAAACTGGGCTTTGTCTGTTGCTGATGCTGAAACAGTCTAGAGGAAATGGAAATTTTTGTGTCTTAGATCTTCATTTGCAAAATGGAAACTGAATTGCACCTGTATCTTTGGATTTTTGGAAGCATCGTCTGAGAAGATATAGATGGAGAAATTGGCAGTTCCCTGACAGAAAGATTTATTGAAAGCTAGCTCTAATTATTATTATCACTATTGTTATCCCTGAGGTTCAACCTGATAAAAGAAAGAAACGTGAATGTTAAAGTCTATTTTTTAAGTTAATCGTATAATATTAAGGATACTTCAATTGCATGCTTATATTATTAATGTTAGTTGAGTGCTTACAATTATTATCAAGTTAAAAAGAACCAAGTCACCAAGGCACTAGATCAACAGTCCCCAACCTTTTTGGCACCAAGGACCGGTTTCACGGAAGACAATTTTTCCACTTGGGAGTGGGGGCAGATCTCTGTGACCCGGTCCCTAACAGGCCATACTGGTCCACAGCCCAGGGGTTGGGGACTGCAGTGCTAGATGTATTATACAATCTTTAGTACTTTGGGGGATATACATTTAGGCTGCAATTTGCTGGCCTCTTTCAGGACCAGGAAGACAGAGAACTGAAACAATAGTAAAAACTGTTATTTAATTCGAAACCCAGAAGGATTTATATATGTCTCTAATTTATTTTTTTAAATTTTACTAAGTAAAATAAGCTGTAAATTTGTAAGTAAATCAATGATCCAAAGATTCCTCCACGTTATTCAATCAGAATTTGACTCATATTAGCAATAAACGGAAAATAAGTTTCTTAAAAAGACAGAAATATAAAATAATGTTCAGAATATAAATTAATTTGTGTGATGTGAAACATGAAATTTATTTCATATCTTTGTGTTCATATTTTTATGCTAATTTTAAATGATGTACAATACAACCAGGCATTTATATAGTCTTTTTCATTCCATATGCTTTAACAAAGTTAAATTTCTTGCCAGTCTCATATATTTTTTAAACTGCTGACACGTAATACTCAACATATTCTGATTTTTAAAGTTTATCATTCTGCCCCCTACTGCCTCATTAGAAGAAAGTCTGTCACATTAACTCTGAAGGAGCCTTCAACTTTTTTCCATGAATCCTAAAGATCTTATTAATTCGAAGCACAATGGAATCCAAATGCTAGGGAAAGGAGAAGTACAGACCCTAATCACTCTTGTTTTTCTGTGGTAGACAACCTCACCACGGAAGGCTGGCGCTGTAAGGAAAAATAACCAGCTTCCTACTGTGTGGTAATGCTCCTGTCCACAGGACCTTTACCAGTTCCGTGTAGTGCTCAAGACCAGGTTTCTCAAATCTACCTTGGTCAGACGGCAAAGGCGAGAGGAAATTCTGTCACACGAGTGCTGCCCTGACATGCACCAAACCTGAGCCACCCGTCTTGTCTACCATGCTCTGCAGCACATTTTTATTTCTGAGCAATTATTTTTCAGATTTCTTTTTTTAATTTCAAAATATTAAGTGAACACAAATGTTTTTGGTTACATGGATCACTTTTGTAATGCTTGAGCTACTGCTGTAAGTGTGCCCATCACTGAAATAGTGTTCATTGTGCCCATTAGGTAGGTTTTCACCCATCCTCTCCTCCCCTGTACCCCCAACTCCGTTGATTTCCACTGAGTTTTACATCCCTCTGTGCACATGTGTGCTCATCAGTTAGTGCCGATTTAATAGCAAGTACATGTGATGTTTGCTTTTCCATACTTTAGATACTTCACTTAGGATAATGGTCTCCAGTTCCATCCAAATTGTTGCAAAAGGCATTAATTCATCCTTTTTTATGTCTAAGTAGTACGCCACATTTTGTAAATCTACTCATGAATTGATGGGCACTTGGGTTGATTGCACATCTTTGCAATTGTGAATTGAGCTGTAATAAACATTCGAGTGCAGGTGTTTTTTTGATAAAATGACTTATTTTCCTTTGAGTAGATACACAGTAGTGGAATTGCTGGATCGAATGGTAGGTCTACTTTTAGTTCTTTGAGGAATCTCTATACTTTTCTCCATAGTGGTTGAACTAGTTTATAATGCCATCAGCAGTGTATAAGTGTTCCTTTCTCTCTGCATCCACATCAGAAGCTATTGTTTATGGACTTTTTAATAAAATCCAGTCAAAAAGGGGTAAGATAATATTGTGGTTTTAATTTGCACTTCCCTGATGATTAGTGATGTTGAGAATTTTTTAAGATGTTTATTGGCCATTTGTCTATCTTCTTTTGAAAAGCTTCTGTTCATGTTTTTTGCCCACATTTTAATGAGGTTTTTTTTTTTTTTTTTTGTTCTTGCTGATTTGTTTGAGATTTTGAATATTAGCGCTTGATTGGATGTATGGTTTGTGAATATTTTGTCCCATTCTGTAGGTTGTCTTTTTGCTCTGTTATTTCCTTTGCTGTGCAGAAGCTTTTTAATTTAATCAAGTCCCATTTACTTATTTTGCTGCTGTAATTGCCATTGGGGTCTTAGTCATAAATTCTTTGCCTAGGCTGATATCTAGAAGAGTTCTTTCTTTGTGATTCCTCTAGAATTGTCCCAGACCCGCACATCAGGTCATCTATCCTTGAATCTTACAAACAAGCTATTGGATATTCATTGCTTCCCTTATAAAAGGCCCCTGGGATACATGGGTAATTAATCCAGCTTTTCCAGTGACCAGCTTTGCATAAAGAGGTCAAAAAAGATTCATGGACTTTCCATTTCATCTTCAACATCTGAAGAGCTTGGAAGTCATCACTTCCATCTTCACAGCATGAAAAGTTGAAGAAACTAGCTTTACTTGGGCACATCAGAGAACTAAAGTTATAGGGCAAACTGCTACTGTGAAAGTGGAGAGACAGGCAAATCCAGAGAGGCACAGAGAAGACATATTTCCTTGAGAAGATGACATTGGAGCCATAAACTGGTAGGAGCAGTTAAACAGTAATTTATTTTATTTTATTTTATTTTAATTTTCTATCAATTATTGGAGGCTGAGTGAGGACCAGCCCAGAACTGAGAAAGCCCTGGAAGTGTAGACGCAGAGGGCTCCACAATTGTATGCACTTTTCCACGTCTAAGTGCATCAAGTTTTCACAGTGAGGAACCAAGAAAGATCCATGTATTGCTCTAGAAGTGGCAGGAGGGTAGAAATCACAGTGAAATATGCACATAGAATCCTCCACAGTGATGACCTATCTGCAGGGCTGGAAAACTAGACCAGAACTTTATTTTGCCTAGAGGATAGGCATTCCTCCCACTTCAGCCCTTTTACTTTCCGGTATCACAAAGGGTTAAAAAATGTTATGCTAGTAAAGAAATACCTATGAAGGTCACAGCCCAGGAACACAGACCCATTGAATGTCTGATGTTTAATCATAAGATTACAGAATGGTTCTCCTCCCCCACACCTTGCCACTACATCAACAGGTCCCTGGTATAATAACAGTGGATTACACACATATACAAAACCAACACACACACACACTCACACACACACACACACACACACACCCTCCCCCACACACACACATCTACACACAGTCACACCCCCCACAAAGCCACACACTTTCACATATACTTCTGTGAAGAAGTACTTAGGGTAGCCAAAAATCCTGAGAAAATACTCAAGGAATTTGAAGCTTCTGCCGCCTATACTGCAGCAAACATTATAGAGACCAACCCCTAGCCAGATTAATATAAATTCTGACATTAAAGGCATGTATATCTCAGTCTCTAATATTTGATTCAAAACATATGGCTGTCAAATAAAATAAAATAGCATTCCAAAAGTAAAAACAAAACAGAACAAAACAAAAATCCCCACATTTCAAACATACCAAGTACAAATAACAAGGATAAAAATCCGGACTCATTTAAGAAACAGATATTGGAATTACCAAGCAGGAGATTTAAAATAACTAAAGTTAATACAGTAAGGCCTCTAATGGAAAAAGTACATGTTATGCAAGATCAGATCTAAGCACACAGATTGAAATTCTAAGAAGATCAAAAGAAAATGTTAGAAATCCACAATGCTGTAAATGAAACCAAGAATGCCTTTAGTGGGCTCATCATTTGATTGAACTCAGTGAAGACAGAAGCAGAGAGCTTAAAGATATGTCAATAGAAACTTCTAAAAATAAAATTTAAAAAGAAACATAAATAGAAATACTTACACACACACACACACACATCAAGCACAGAACAGAAAAAAATATCCAAGAACTGTGGGGCAATTTCAAAATATGTAGCAAATACATAATTGTGATACTAAAGGAAAAGAGAATAGGGCAGACAGGTTTGATTTAACAGTCATTGATTATTTGGGGCTGAATCAACTATTACTGCATAGTTGTAAAAAGGTGACTTCTACTCATTATTCCTTCTAAATTTATCAATTGATATTAATGTATCTTAATAATAACTCTTCTATTGCTTCTCCTAAATAAAAATAAAATATCTATATAGTCTTATGGATTTATTTTATTCCATGAGTTATAATGCATAGCTATCATTTTAAAACTTTGATTTTTTGGCCAAGCGTGGTGGCTCACACCTGTAATCCTAGTACTCTGGGAGGCCAAGGTGAGAGGATTACTTGAGGTCAGGAGTTTGAGATCAACCTGAGCAAGAGTAAGACACCCCCTACCCTTGTCTTTACTAAAAAATAGAAAAAAATAGCTGGGTGTGGTGGTGCTAACCTGTAGTCCCAGCTACTCAGGAGGGTGAGGCAAGAGGATCACTGGAGCCCGGGAGTTTGAGGCTGCTGTGAGATAGGCTGACACCATGGCTCTCTAGCCTGGGCAACAGAGCAAGACTCGGTCTCAAAAACAAAACAAAACGAAAACCCTTGATTTTTTTTTTTTCCTAATTTTGTCATTGGACACCTCTTCAAATTGATTATTGTGTCCTCTTAAAAGTTCCATCAATGTTTTTAAACACTTGGTTTTCTAACCCAGGAGGTTCTAGGCTAACCTTATATTTTCCCAGAACGAAGGGCTGTAAAAACAGATGAAAATTCTCTCACTTGCCCGCCGCTCACCTCCTGTTGTACAGCCCAGTTCCTAAAAGGCCACAGACTGGTACTAGTCCATGGCCTGAGGGTTGAGGACCTCAGCTTTCCAAGATAGGCAGTCAGCTTAACTAACAAACATCTGTACCTTGCTATGTTAGCACATGGGAAATCATGCAAAATACATTTAACTGATGCAAGGACCATTTCGGGCTTATGTTTATGCACACAGATGAAAATTGGGAATGTTCTCTGTGTTACAGATATTATTTTTTGGACACCAAAGATTAGCTGTGTATCCAGAATATGCACAGGTTTGAAAGCATTTACTCATTAGTTAAGACCTGATCTGTTATTACTTAACCAGGAAATCAAAAATATAAACTGTTGTTTTTGCTGTAATTTTGTCCTGTACATCCCCATCAATAAAGTATGGGCATTCCCAAACTAAAAAGCTCCACAGATTAAGGGCTTTGTCTGCCTAAGTGGGCACATTGTTTAGAAATTATCACTCATGATTACATATTTCACAAGTGCATTCTGAAGATGGTGTAAATAGCTGTCAAAATACTCATATTGTGATGTTTTAATTCCAAGGTCTAAGTACTTGTGATTCATTACACTTATTCTAACATAGTAAAAGCTTATGCTTATGTTTGCATCTCTCTTTTTATTACTTACTATTTATTTAGTTCAGTACAACTAAGAGTTAGAATACACCAAGTATAATGTTAGGGAAAGAAATATTCTATTATTATCAAGATCTGGTCCCAATTATTTTATTTATGAGATAGTAAAGTATATGTCTCAATTCGTTAGTATAAAAAGTGAGGTTTTAATAACTACATTATATCCCCTCTAGGATGTTGTAAGCATTAAATGAGATAAAGTATATGAAATTAGTTATCTTTGCAATATAAAATATTCAGCACTCAAAAGTATTGGTTGAATAGTTGGTGAATTATTGACTAAGACTATCCAAAGCTCCCAACCAACAAACAATAATGTTTGGTAAATGTGCACACTAATTGAGCTCTGGGCCAAAAGAACTCTCCTAATAAGTTTCACCTTTGAAAATGTATTCTCTATACTGATGCCTCGTTTGGATTTCTTCCTCATTTAAATAAAGCATAAAGCATAATAATAATAAATGTTATGTTTTACCTGCCAATATGAATCCATGCCAGTTCTAAAGGAAACACATTCAAAATGACACATGGTGACAAATTATAATGCACTCTGAATGAGGCATAAAGTTCTGCAAAGTCCAAACTTTGGCAGCTCTTCTGGTTTTACTGCCAATTCTTTGCCAAAATTCTATTTGATAGATGAGAACAATTTGTCTTTCTGGACATTCATGAATAAGACACTACAGACATTGAATTATACATAGAGAGGTGAAATTCACTTTTCATTTTTGAATTTGGTAGATGAATATGCAAGTAGAATTAAATGTCCCAGATGCCTTGCCAATTTAAACTACAATAAATCTAAATGTTCAGACTAGTTCAACCAAATTACAGTATCTTATACACAGAAGGCATTCCATATATGTTTGTTGTTGTTATTGATGATACTAATAGCATCTTTAAAAATACACATAAATGATACCTTATTTGCTATTGAACACTTTTATTATGAAGGATAGAGTTTATATTCCCCATCCTGAACAAACTCATCTAATGTGCAATTTTGAGGTATCTCTGGGATATTAGAGATTGCAAACACAGATTGAAATCTCAGGAAAGATTATGAATGACATAAATATCTGAGATTTTGCATAAATTGAAGGCAATAAATCTTCTAAAATATTGTTTATGAAGCCAGGTCATTCAGAATTAGGAAGACCAATGTATCTGTATGAGTAAACCAAGTTAGAATGACTTTCATTAAAAAGTCCAAAAACAAAATACGCTGGTGCAGATGCAGAGAGAAAGGAATGCTTATACACTGTTGGTGTAACTGCAAATTAGTACAACCCTTATGGAAAACAGTATGGAGATTCCTTAAAGAACTAAAAGTAGACCTACCATTCAATCCAGCAATTCCACTATTGGGTATCTACTCAACGGGAAAAAAAGACTTTTCATCAAAAAGACACATGCACTGGAATGTTTATTGCAGCACAATTCACAATTGCAAAGATATGGAATCGAAGCAAGTGCCCATCAATTCATGAGTGGATTGATAAGATGTGGTATATGTATACCATGGCATACAACTCAGCCATAAAAAAAGATGAATTAATACCTTTGCAACAATTTGGATGGAACTGGAGACAATTCTCCTAAGTGAAGTATGTAAAGAATGGAAAAACACCACATATACTCACTATTAAACTGGAAAGAACCAATAAGCACACATGTACACATAAGGAAGTAAACCTCAGTGGAAATCAGCCAGGTGGGAGTGGGGTAGAGGGGAGGGTGCAAAAGCCTACCTAGTGGGTACAATGAACACTATTTAGGCGATGGGCACATGCATAGCTGAGACTCAAGCATTAAAAATGTGATCCATGTAAACTAAACATTTGTACCCCCTTAATATTTTGAAATTTAAAAAATAATAATATTTGAAGTCACTGATCATTCACTGTGTCTAGAGAAGACACACAGTGAAGTCTACTAAATCTCATTGTGATGTATATAAAAATCACTCATAGGATTAAGTATAAAATATTATTTTGTGACAATAAAGTACCTTGAGTGTCTTACTTTGGGTTTGAATATTGTTCTGTCTGCCATGAAGATTATTCAAAAATTTTTAATTAGAATAATGACAGATTGAATTTGTGTTTCAGAAATATAACACTAGTCACAATATTGTGAACTAACTAGAAGGGGGAGAGAAGAAAGACTTGAAATTTTTAAAGTGAAAATTACATGATATCGAACTAACCTAGTAACAATGAAACCCAATTAAAGGAAATGATTTGAGGAACATTGAGAAATAAAAATGACAGGAATTTGTGAACTATTAAATGTAGAAGATAAAGGGAAAAATGAAAAGTAAGGAGAGATATAGTCATTATTACAGGCACTTTCAGGAAATGTATATCGAACTGTTTTGTATATTTCAAACATGTCTCTACACAGTACCTTTGAAAGAGAGAGAACATACAGGATAACTTAGACATAACAGAAAAAGGAAAAGTTCAGGTTCATGCATATGATTATTGGCATACCCCTGCAATATCTGGTGATTATTATATATTGCAAATAAAGACTTAAAATTCATAAAAAAATTGAACTGCAAGAAATACCTTGGGTTCAGCAAAAATGAAGTTGAAGAGATGAACATTAAAAAATGTCTGTGGAGTAAACTCAAAAAAAACTAAGGAAGGGAGAATCTGTAACTAGAAGGGAAGGGTTTTCAAGTTCCTACAGCAAGATGTTACACAGGATTATCTGAGTATATCAGTTTTTAAATGGAGTTATGAAATGAAATAGAGAAAAATATTAAAGATGAGCTAATTAAGTTATATTTAATAAGGTTGGCTTCATAGTGTCCAAAGATTTTGACTTTTTTTTCTTAGATCTGAGTGTCATGCTGAGGCTTAGAATATTGGAGGGGTTAAATAATGATTAATTTAGATAAGGAAAAGCCTTTCCCCTAACTCTCCAACAAAATCTGAATTTAGCAAACTACAGCTTAAATGACATTTTGTAGCCTTTCCTCCTACAAAGGGTTTTATAGAGTGATAAACCCAGAATTTATCAATGAATGGATTTAAATAACTTTTAAGTACTTTTTATTTTGCTCACTAAGAAGCAATACGTGTCATTCCAATGAATGACTTAAAATAAAATTTGTAATGACAAGATAATTTGCTAAGGGAATTTATGAATACAAAATACTAACATAATAAGCATTTTTAAAATCTCCAGTTTACAGTAACAAATGGCATAATGAAACACAAATGTGGCATATAAAAGGCTCTAAGTTTACTGATGTATAAGTGATTTTTCTTTTAATTTAGTAGAATAAAAATCCTCTGTCAATATTTTCATACCCCAAACATACGCACATAAGATATGTGGGAGTTCTATAGATGTTTGCATATACATGTACTTATATCCACATGTATCACTTGGGCTATAGCTATGAAACAAGTATGGAGAAGACATGAAAAAATATAAAAGTTCAAATAAACGTTTGTTGTTAATACTGTATACTTTTTTAGAGTAAAGGCTGAATTTTGACAAAATTCTTAGAAATAACATAATGCAGTACACATATATACCAATCGTCCTGCAAAATATTGACTTAAGAGACAATCCTTAATGTCATTTTGCTGAAATTGCTCAAAAATCTCTTGAGGATTCCTCTTTTGGAAACACTTATGGAGACATTTTACTGGTGAATTAAGAAAATCAATCTCGATTACTTTAAATTCATACCTAATTTTAAACTCCAAATGGATTTTTCTCAATGTGATTGCTCACCTTATCTACCAGAGTTAGATCTGGAAGACTCTTAGCTATTTAAACAATTAAATTCACCCCAAAAATATGAAACACTGCTTCAAAAGTGGATATTAAGAAATATGATCTAAAAATACCTGAAGGCAGTTTTAAAGAGTTCTAGTGTTTTTAAGATTCACGTGTGGTATTATTTTTTAATTAGTAAACTTTATTTTTAAATAAGTATTGGGTTCAAAGCAAGACTAAGTGAAAAATGCAGGGAGTTTCCAAATACCTCCTGCCCTGCACATGAATAGCCTCTCCCTCTATGGATACCCTTTCTACAGTGTTACATTTGTTACCGTCAATTAATCTACACTGACACATCACTGTTACCCATCTCTGTTACAGTAGGGCTTCCTTTTGGTGTTGTATGTTCTATAGATTTTAACAAATATATAATGACATGTATCCACCATTGTAGAATTACACCAAATGGTTTTACCAACCTGAAAATCCTCATGTTTTGCCTATTCATCCCTTTCTCCCCCTAATGCCTGGCAACCACTGATATTGTTTTATTGTCTCCATAATTTTGTCTTTTTTGAACGTCATACAGTTGACATGATACAGTTTGTATCCTTTTCAAATTAACTTCTTTCACTTAGTAATATGCATTTTGGTTTCATCTAGGTATTTTTGTCACCTGATAGTCCCCTCCCTCTAATATGCCATTATCTGGATTAACCACATTTATTTATCCACCAACAGTGTAAAAATGTTCCCTTTTGACTGTATCTGTGCCAACATTTACGTTTTTTTTTTTCACATTTTAATTATGACCATTCTAACTGGAATAAGGTGGATTCTCATTGTGGTTTTAATTTGTATTTTCCTGATTATTAGTGATATTGAGCATTTTTTCATATGTTTTTTGGCCATTTGTACATCTTCTTTTGAGAAATGTTTGTTCATGTCTCTTGCCCACTTTTCGAAGAGGTTATTTGTTTTTTTCTTGCCAATTTGCTTGTAGGTTCTGGATATTAGACCTTTGTCAGATGTATAGTTTGAGAATATTTTCTCCCATTCTATAGGTTATCTATTTATTCTGTTAATTATTACCATTGCTGTGAAGAAACTGTTTAGTCTAATTAAGTCCTATTTATTTATTTTTGTTTCTATTGTATGTGCTTTTGAGGTCTTGGTCATAAATTCTTTGTCTAGGCCAATATCCAGAGGAGTTTTTCCTACAATTTTTTTCTAGAATTTTTAGGGTGTTGGGTCTTATATTTAAGTCTTTCATCCATCTTTAGTTAATTTTTTATATGATGAGAGAAGCCATAACTGCAAGCATGTCCATTATTTAAACATTGTGCATAAACACATTGATTTAATTCTCACACCATTCTATGAGATGAATATTTATTCTTTTGAACAGATGAGGAACTCAATATTTCAGGAATATATGCCTTTCTATATCATTGTGGTTCCATATTAATTGATTAACCTATGAATTTCTTATCTAATATGGTCAAATAAATTCATTTATTCAAGATTCTTCTAACATTTACTTAAACTTCTAAAACCTTGTAAATGTCACCAATGTCAATTGATTGTTTGAATGATTCTGAATGTAAAGTATGTATCTAATTTTAAGAAACTTATGCTTATGCTCAATGAGTAAGAATTTAAGTAAGCCCTTTATTGTATATAGGTGTGTGTATGTGTGCACTTGTGTCTGTGGTTGTGTCTGTGTGTGTTTGTGAGCATGTGTGGATTTATGGATTTTATAAAAAAGAAAAGC
>RJWJ010032318.1:0-18598 GCA_004363605.1 Indri indri
AAATTCAACCATTCAAGAATTTAAAAAAAAAACACTCTTCTAAATAATTCCTGTGGCACACACAAAATTAAGAGTATAAGTTTAAATAGCAAACTGCTTAAAAAAATGTTTCTAAATTTTCTAAACTCAGGCCTTTTTGGGTAGAAAGATTTAGCCAAGTATTACTTGAAAAAAATTTTGTATTGAGGTGTACTATACATACAATAAAATATAAGTATTATTTGAGGTACAATTGCAATTTATACATGCAATAAAATATTAGGTATAATTTGAGGTATTTTGACAATGTATGTACCTGTGGTGTATATTTAACTTTATAAAAAATGGACAGAGTCTTCAAAAGTAATTGTTAAATTGTGCCAGCAGTGAATGAGAATTTTAGCTGCTCCCTGTCTTTGCTAACATTTGCTATTTACTTTAAAAAATGTTAATTCTAGTAAGTGTGTCATGGCAATCCCATTGCCTTTTTAACTTACATTTGCCTTGATGATGACATTGAAGACCTTTTCATGTGCTTATTGTCTATTACATATCTTTAAGTCTCAATTTTTATGTACAGGCCTACCTCGGAGATATTGCAGATTCAGTTCTAGACCCCTGCAATAAAGCAAATATTGCAATAAAAAGAGTCACAGAATATTTTTGGTTTCCCAATGCATATAAATGTTATGTTTAGCCGGTGCAGTGACTGACACATGCCTCTAGTCTCAGTTACTCAGGAGGCTGTGGTGGGAGGATCACTTGAGCCTAGGTGTTTGAGTCCATCCCGGGCAACACAGCAAGGCCCTGTCTCTAAAAACAATCATATGTTTACCCTATATTGTAGTCTATTTAGTGTGAAGTAGAATTATGTCTAAAAAATGTACATACCTTAATTAGAAAATACTTTATTCCTAAAAAATGCTCATGGTCATCTGAGCCTTCAGTGAGTGATAATCTTTTTGCTGCTGGAGAATCTTGCCTGGATATTGATGGCTGCTGACTGATCAGGTGGTCACTAAAGGTTGTAAATGTTGGGCAATTTATTAGGCTGTGGCAATTTATTAAAATAAGACAACAATGAAGTTTGCTACATTGATTGATTCTTTCTTTCATGAAAGATTTCTCTGTAGTATGTGATGATGTTTGATAGCATTTTACCCACAGTAGAACTTCTCTCAAAATTAGAGTCAGGCCTCTTAAACCCTGATGCTGCTTTATCCACTAAGTTTATGGAATATTCTAAATCCTTTGTTGTCATTTCAAAATATTCACAGCATCTTCACCAGGAGTAGATTCCATCTCAAGAAACCACTCTTTTTGCTCATCCATAAAAAGCAACTCCTCATCTGTTCAAGTTTTATCATGATGTTGGAGCAATTCAGCCACCTCTTTGGGGTTCACTTTTAATTTTAGTTCTCTTGCTGTTTCTGCTACCTCTGCAGTAGCTTCTTCCACAGAAGTCTTGAACCCCTCAAAGTCATCCATGAGGGATAGAATCAACTTCTTCTATACTCCTGTTAATGCTGATATTTTGACTTCCTCTCATGAATCACAAATATTCTTAATGGCATCTAGAATGGAGGATCCTTTGCAGAAGGTTTTGTATTTACTTTGCCCAGATCCATTAGAGGAATCGCTGTCTATGACAGGTATAGCCTTACAAAATGTATTTCTTAAATAAGACAACTTGAAAGTTGAAATTACTCCATGATCTGTGAGCTGCAGAATGGATGTGTTAGGAGGCATGAAAACAACATTAATCTCGTTCTCCATCTCCATCAGAGCTCTTGGGCATTATCAATAATCAATAATATCTTGAAAGGAATCTTTCCTGAGCAGTAGGTCTCAACAGTGGACTTAAAATATTCAGTAACCAGATGTGCTGTCATCTTGGCTTTGTTGTTCCATTTATAGAGCATAGGCAGAGTAGATTAATGTAATTCTTAAGGGCCCTGGGATTTTCGGAATGGTAAATGAGTATTGGCTTCAACTTCAAGGCACCAGCAGCAGTAGCCCCTAACAAGAGAGTCAGCCTATCCTTTGAAGCATTGAAGCCAGACATTGACTTCTCTTCTCTAACTATGAAAGTCCTCGATGACCTCTTCTTCCAATCAATATAAAGCTGTTTTGTGTATACTGAAAATCCGTTGTTTAGTATAGCCACCCTCATCAATGATCTTAGCTAGATTTTCTGGGTATCTTGCTGCAGCTTCTGCATCAGCACTTGCTGCTTCACCTTGCACTTTTTTGTTGTGAAGATAGTTTCTTTCCTTAAACCTTATGAACCAACCTCTGCTAGCTTCAAACTTTCTTCTGCAGTTTCCTTGCCTCTGTCAGCCTTCACAGAGAGTCTGGGCCCTCCTCTGGCTTAGGCTTTGACTTAAGGGAATGTTGTGGCTGATTCAATTTTCCATCCAGGGCACTTAAACTTTCTCTATGTCAGCAATAGGTTGTTTCTCTTTCTTATCATTTGAATGTTCACTGGAGTAGCATTTTTAATTTCCTTCAAGAACTTCTCTTTTGCATTCACAACTTGACTAACTGTTTAGCAGTCAAGTAGTAGTTTAGTAGGCCTAGCTTTTGGCCTATCTTGGCTTTTGACATACCTTCCTCACCAAGCTTAATCATTTAGTTTTTGACTTAAAGGGAGAGATGTGTGACTCTTTCTTTTACTTGAACACTTAGAGGCCATCATAGGGTTCTTAATTGTCCTAATTTCAATATTGTTGTGTCTCAGGGAACAAGGAGGCCAAGGAGAGGGAGAGAGATGGAGAACAGCTGACTGGAGGAGCGGTCAGAATGCATACAGCATTTGTTGATTAAGTTTGCCATTGTTTATGGGCGTGGTTTGTGGGGACCCAAAACAATTGCTATAGTAACAGCAAAGATCACTCACTGATCACAGAGCACCATAACAGATATAATAAGAGTGAAAAAAATTGAAATACTATAAGAATTATGAAAATATAACACAGAGACATGTCATAAGCACATGCTGTTGGAAAAACGGTGCCAACAGACTTGCTTGACACAGGGTTGCCACAACCTTCAGTTTGTGAAAAACACAGTATCTGTGAAGCACAATAAAGTAAAATTAAATACAATGAGATGTGCCTATATTTATTTTATTACTGATTTATAGGAGTTTTTTTATAAATTCTAGATATATCTATAATATTACAACACATATGAAACAATACATCCTGGATATAGCTACAATATTATAACAAATATGTATGTTGTAAATATTTTCTCCCAGTCTAAGGCTTACATTTTTATTTTATAGTATCTTTTGTTGGGCAGAAGTTTTTGTTGTCTTAAAGTCCAATTTGGTAATGTAATATTCTATGGTTAGTGCTTTTTGTGTACTGTATGTTTGCCTATACCAAAGTTGTGAAATATTATATTTTATTCCAGAAGTTTTATTTTGTTTTCCACTTTTAGATGTATTACCTATTTTTATATATTAATTTTTATATTTGGTGTGAGGTGGGGTTGAAGTTCAATTTGTTCATTGCCCTTATGCAGTTGTTTTTTTCACCACTTATTGAAAGGGTTTTCCTTTCCCCAGCAATTTGCCTTGGCACCTTTGTTGAAAATCACTTGACCTCAATGTACAGGTCTGTTTATGATTGACCTTTTCATCTGTCCTTATAAAAGTGTGACATACAAGTGTTGATTACTGTAGCTTTGTAGTGAGTCTTGATATCAGGTATTATAATTTCTCTTTTTGTCCTATTTTTTCAAGTTATTTTGGCTATTCTAGGTTTATTGTAATTCCATATAAATTTTAGAATCAGCTTATCAATTTCTTGAAAAAAAACCTACTGTGTTTTGATTGGCAGTAAATTAAATCTACATATCGATTTGGAGATAATTGTCATCTTAACAATATTGAGTCTTCTAAACCACGATTGTGATTTATCTTTCCACACTTTTAGCTCTTTTAAAATTTCTCTGATATATTTTTCAATATTCAGTGTAGAGAGAGGTCTTGCACATCTTTTGTTAACATTATATGTTTTTGAAACTGTTATAAAGCTATCATTTTCATTTTTTCCAATTGCTAGCATGCAAAAATATAATTGATTTTGTGTATTTGCTTTGTATCTTGTTTTGGGATATAATATAATTGCCCAATTGCTAGTATATGGAAATGCAGTCAATATCTATATATTCACTTAGTATACTGTGATCTTGCTAAATTCACTTACTAATTCTGGTAGTTTTATTGGTAGATTGCTTAGAATTATCTGCATATATCACCATGTCATCTTCAAATACATACAGTATTATATATATTTATCAATGCAATTACATACTACTTTTTTCTTTTTCAATATTGCAATGAAATTTTTAGTTTCAGCCTTCTTCACACTCAAAGCCTGAAAACCTTTCTACAGGTCTTTTTGGAATCAGCAGTTTTGTATAACATCATGGTAATGCACTGATTTTCATTCCTGTTCATCTGACCATAACTACTATTCATTTTTAGTATTGACAGTTTAATTTGAAAGCATATTAAAAGAGGTTCAGTTGGTTTTTTCTACCAGGTTGAACTAATAATTTTTTTTCTTAATTGAAGTACATATAGCTGGATCACAATTAATATCTCTAGAAAGTCAGCCAAAATTGGTTACATTCCCATTCCTAGCTTTGGAAGCTCTATTGCCTATCTGAGAAATTGGTCAATTTCTACTACCTTTAACTGCATTGCCTTGTATAAGACAGAAAATCATCTGCATACACAAAAATTTTCATTTCAGTGCAGCCACATGGCGTGATATTTTAGATGATTTTTAAAAATGAAAATGCGGAAATCATTTTAAAGCTAAAATTTAACCCCGTGTTGGGCTACAATGCAAATAATTCATCTGAGGTGACAACCGAATGAACATACCTTGCATGCATGGCTAAAATCACATGTATGTAGCAACTACACCTATGACTCAATTTACATCTCTATTTGGCCACTGCCAAATTTCTTGGACATCTATTGAAAGATATAATCAAATTTCAGAAAAGTTAAGGTTTGAAAATAGCACTCATAAATTGTAAAATGGAAAAACTGTAGAATTGCTCAATGAATTAAAGAGCTTTTTAGAAGCAATAAATAAAGATATGACCTTTTGGCAAGTATATTCAAGGAAAAGAAAAAATTAGAAATGCAGATTATTAAAATAATTATTAAAGAATACCATGTCAAGGCTTTTAAAAGTCTGCATAAAATGAATGATTTCCTAGGAAAAGATCTATTACCAAAATTACCTTGAATAGAAAACTTGAATATTCAGTAACCACTAAAGAAATTATAAAAATTTCTAAATAACTAGCTTTCAGAAAGGCCCTACACTAGATGGATTTACGGGCAATCTTTTAACAATGTTCAGTGAGTGGTTAATTCCTATGTATAAACTGTTCCATAATAAATGATAGTAAACTTTTCAACTAATTTCATAAAGCTAACAGAACAATTGCACCAAAACCTTAGAAATACTGTAATGGATACAAGCTATGTTTATTAAAAAATTTTTTAAAAAATTAGAGATAAATCTGCTGGGGGCAAGAAGTGATTATTTTTTGTTTGTTTGCTTCTATTTAATAGACTAAGAATCAGATTCCTTGAAAGGTAGAATAAAACTGAACACATAATGGGTTAGTGGTGGAACCAGACTTAAAACTTGTAACTTTTAAAAAAAATTTACATTTTTTTCTTATTTAAGTAATATGTCACAGTCTTGTGTAACAAGATCTCTACTATGTATGTATATATGTATTTACATTAATGATTAAGAACTACTGGATTTAAAAATATAAGTAAAAATTCCTTGAGAATTGTTTCTTTGAAAAGGGGTGTAACTTTTAAAAGTTAGAACCATAGTGTTGGGAGGGCGCTTACAGATCCTTGACTCTATTCTCTGCTGAGTGCCAGTTGCCATCCCTTCTAACTCATCCTTTTATGTGAGTCCAGCCTTGGATCAACCACCTACAGTGGTAAGGAATCAATTATTTTCTGTGTCAGCTTATGATGTGTTAGGGTGGCGGCAGTTTTATTTATTCTCAGTGGTGACCAGGGTTTGTTGGTCTCAAAGTGCATATAATTTGGGGGTTCCCATTAAGAAAAAGAATACACAATTATGAATACAAAATTAAGTTGAAAATTATGTTGAACTCCTGGAGGAGTTCATGCAACAGAAGAGCCCTGAAGCTTCAGCTTCATCAGCGTCACAGAAAATTTGCCTCTTTTCTCGACTGTGTTAGCAGTTTTCCAAACTTCGTCATTTTGAGGCTTCTTAATTCTCTCTTCCTCTACTAGCTTTGACCCGGGGTTTCCAAATCTCTTTGTAACTATGCTCAGAAATAGGCACAAGATTACAGGTATATTCTGACTAGTCTAGCATGGAAAAGGACTAGCGTTTCATTTTCTTTAAGAGCTTTTTACTTCTGTCACTGTAGTTGGTGATACTGGCTAACTTCTTAAAAGAAAAACACAATGCATGTCTTATGTCTCACTGAGAGAGAAGAATTTTATTCATTACTTCTTCTCCAGTCTCTTTAATGAACTCTTATTCAGATTATTCTTCTCATACCACAATCAGTCAACAACAGCAAATAATAATGAACACTATTGAGTATTTACTTATTGTATATATTAGGTGTCATTCTAAGCACTTTATACATCTTAATTTATTTAATCCTCACAAAATCCTATGAGGCAGTTGCTACTATTTTCTTCATTTTATAGATTAGAAAATGAAGCACAGAGAGGTTAAAACTTTCCCAATACCCTACTTCATACCATATAGAAAAAATGAACTCAAAATGGAGCAAAGACCAAAATATAAGAGCTAAAACCATAAAACTCTTAGAAGAAAACATAGGTGAATGTCTTCATGACACTAAAATTGGCAATGGAATCTTAGGTATGATAACAAAAGCACAAGTAACAAAAGAAAGAAATGGATAAATAGAACTTCATAAAAATTTAAAACATTGTTCATCAAAGGATACTATCAAGAAAGAAAAGACAACCCACAGAATCGGAGAAAATATTTTCAAATTATATATCTGATAAGGGTCTAGTATCAAAAATGTATGAAGAATACTTATACTTCAACAAGACAACCACCTAATTAAAAATAGGCAAAGGATTTGAATAAATATTTCTCAGGAGAATATATACAAGTGGCCAATAAGCACATGAAAAGATGCTCAGCTCATTAATCATTAGGGAAATGCAAATCAAAAAGCCCACATGAATTACCACTACACACCCACCAGGATAGCAACAACAACAAAATAAAAACAGCAATAACAACCAAGAAACCAAAAAATAACAAGTGTTGGCAAGGATATAGAGAAATTGGAATCCTTTTACATTGCTGATGGGAATATAAAATGGTGCAGCCATCATAGAAAACAGATTGGTGGCTTCTCAAGAAGTTAAACATACATTTACTGTATCACAAAGCAATTCTGCTCCAGTGTATATACACCAAAGATTTGAAAACAGATGTTCACACAAAAACTTGTACATAATTCTTAATAGCAACACTATTCGCAACAGCCAAAATGTAGAAATAATACAAATGTCTATCAGCTGATGAATGGATAAATAAAATGGATAATATCGTAACTTAAAATGGTAATTTTTATGTTATGTGTGTTTTACCACAACAAAAAGGAAAATCTGCCAGAGGTCCCACAGCTGGTAGGTGGTAGAGCCAGGCTTGTATCCCAGGCAGTCTGGCTCCAAAGTCCAGGTACAGAAACCCACTCTAGTCTGCTGCTCAAACATTTACTGAGTGCCTTCCAGTGAGACTTAAATACTTAATATTATCTCCATGTTTTCTACCAAGACATATTCTCTCGCTACTATGTTGTCTCAGCTCCAACTCACTATACAATTGTCAACTAAAAATAAAATCTTGAAATTTCCATCAGTTGGAAATCTCAAAGTGTGACTTCTAAAAATTCTTCTTTACTCTTTACCAATCCTATAATAATCAGTACTCTTTTGATTGCACGTGATAGGAGCCCTTCCAGTTTAGAGGGGGAGAGAAATTTAATGGAAGTCTCATAAAACTGCAAGATGGGCAGGGACAGAGGTGGGCCTTAGGGACCCCTGGAATCAGGGACTCATATCTATAGGCCACTTTCTTTCTCTTTATCTACTGTCTTTGCTTTTCATTCTGTATTGGATTTATTCTCTGACCCTTGATTTTTTCCATTAGGCTCTCAGAACATAGCTACTAGTTGCTTTCAGGCTCATGTTCCAACTTTTCCTTTGAATGTCACTCCATTTCTTCCTTTAGCTTCTGTTTGAAAAATCCTAGTGAGGACTCTGCTTGGCTTGGTTTGGCTACAGGACAATGCAATTGTTCAGTAATTGCATGTATGTGTGTTTGTAGTAAGTATGAGCACTAAGATAGGCAGCCCCTCTTGGAACCATATTATTAGAGTGGTTGTAGTTCACCAAAAGAAGTGGTAAGAAAAGAAAACAAACAAAAAAACCCCACTATACCTACTCAAATCATAAACCCATAACTCAAATGTAATGTCCATGAATAACATATGCATTTGTATAACTTACCCATCTTGGCACTCTCTGTTGTAATTCTCTCTTGGACTATAAACCCCCAAAGGGTGAGAAATCACTTGATTTAACTAATTTTCATAGTTTCTAACCACTGCTATGAAGAAAATCCTTTTCTTCATCCAGTTTTCTATTGAAGATGTCATCATCTCTTCATCCTACCTACTGAAAAAGAAGAGCTCCCAATATCCCCACACCTCCCTTTCATTTCTTAATCCATTTCAATTAGGCTTTTATACTCACTGCTCCACTGAAACTGCTATTGTGAAGCCTGACAATGGTTTCTAAAGGTCAAATCCTATGGCCTCTTCTCAGTCTTGATCCTACATGACATAGTTTTGAGAAGCCCCGCTCTGTTCATATGTTGACAGGTTGACAACTTAGCCCATGTTACTGGCTCCACTTTTGTCCCTACCTTAGATTCTGGTGTTCCCCAAGGCTTCTTGCGCATACTTCTCTCCTGACTCTCTACTCTCCTCATGTCATATCTACCCCATGGCTTTGCTCATCTCCGTAGGCATGTGGCTTCCATGTCTGTACTTACAGTCCTGACCCCTTTACTACCTCCTGAATGTCTTCATATGGACTCCCTATAAATACTACAACTTGAATGCTTATTTTATTTTTTAATTCATATCACACCTTATTTCTAAAGGAATCTTGGAGGATTCAAAGTCCCCTTTTCTCTTCCTGTTGAAATCTTACTCCACTTTCAAGGTCAAGCTGAGAGTTGCCTCCTCTAGGAAGCCTCCCCACAATCTAATGAATTAAATCATCACTTGATTTTCCGTTCTTGGGATACTTCGCTTAGTAGAATGCGTTCCAACCCTATCCGGGAGTATGCAAGAGGTGCTATATAACCATTGTTTCTTAAAGCTGAATAGTACTCCATGGTATACATATACCACATTTTATTAATCCACTCATGCATACACAAAGAGTGCAATGCGCACCATCCGAGAGATGGACACACTTGAAACTGGGACTTGGGGGGAAGGGGGGGCAAGGGCAACATACGTAACCTAAACGTCTGTACCCCTATAATGACAAACAATAAAAAAAATAAAAATAAATAAAAAAAAAGAAAAAAAATCATCACTTGAGATCTTCTGTCATTTTAATTACATCATGGTCATGGATTTCTATTATGTAAAGTTGTGTTTGTATCCCCAAGGATTTGAGAGCTACTTGGAGGCAAGGACCAGCCTTTTCATTCTTCTGCCTTCAGCTGTCCAACTCTGAGCATAAGATCTTGCAGATAGCACTTGGAAACTGTTCTGTTTCTGGCCTCTGAATTGAACTAGAACACAGGGGCAGGGCTTGATGCAATAGGTAGCTTTAAAACATAAAGGGGAAGTGTTCTTTGACACAGCAGGGAGTAGAATTGTTACTCATCTGGGCAAAATAATATAGAACATGAAAGTACACATAGGTCCTACAAGAATTTAACCAAACTTAGTTCAGACAGATGCATAATGTGTTGCCAGGGGAAAATGTGGACATGCCTTATCTTTCCTGTGTGGGCCATGGTTGACAATTACCACAATTTCTTAGGAGCATCCTGGCTCACACAGGACATCTAGTCACCCACAGATTTGGCAACAATTCAATTATTCTGTTCAATTCAGATCACCAAGCTGGCTAATAGATGCTTTCCACTTCACTGCAATCTCTGGAGACACAAACGCTTGTCCACACCCCAGAATGAATCCAAGCTGAGGTTCAGCACAATTAGTTATTTGTTTCCTCTAACATCTGAACCTTGTGAGATTCAGCCACCTCCTGGGAACCAGCCGTCTGCCAATGAGCCATGAATAAAACAGAGAAGGTTCCAGCTGGCATCACCTGCTGTGTTTTGCCTTATTTCTCTACACACATTTCTAGACTTCTGAAATCCAAGGGCCTCTCTCAAGAGGACACATGCCACATGGGCTGGGGCTCTGAGACCTTGATTCTGTTTTTGAATTTTTCATTTTTTGAGCCTCAGCCTGACTCAGGTATTAGACAATGGATGTGGGACTGCAGTCCTCAGATTCTTGCATGGCTTTGACCTCTGGCCACTCTCACATTCAAGTCCTTTCCAGGTAGCCCCTAGATATTATTAATCTTTCAATCATAAAAATATCTCTGTATAAGAGCTCCTCTATTAAGAGTTCCTATACTCTGCCAAGATTTCTCTCTTGTCCTATAATATGGCAGTTTGGGTTCATTTTCATTAAACAGCTGTAAGCCATGATATTGTTGGGGTTTCACTGCTCCCCTTTCCTTTGCAATTATAATACCTCTCTGTGAAGACATGGATGACCCTTTCTCCTTATTTCCACTGCCACTGTCTTAGTTCAACCTCAGTTGTCACAACAGCTCACCTGCTCTCTTAATGCCTGTCAAGGTTATAGTGGTTAAATGCCTGGATTCTGGAGTCAGACAACTTGGGCTTAAATCCTGGATCTGCCACTTACTAGCTGTGTGGCTTTGGATAAGTCACACAGTCTCCCCGTGCCTCAGTTTCCCATCTGGGAAACTAGGGATAACAGTTATACTCATCTCCTAAGGTTATTGGAATGATTAAACAGGTTAATGCGTAACACATAACATTCTAAGAGCAGTACCTTGCTTACGCAAGAGCTGCAAAAGTGTTAGTTGTTATTTTTATCCTCCATACTATCCGAAACATTTTGCATAGAGCATTAGTTCAATTTTTGAATGAAAATGGGGTTATTTTATAGCCATTCTTGAAAATAAAAGTGAGCTTCTTATAGGTAGGATGCATTAGAGAGGAATTCAGTAAAAATGAGGTCTTCTAAGTGCAGGTAATTCTCAGAGATGAGACTGGAGAGGTAGATAAAAGATAAACTGCAGAGGACCTTCAACACATGGTAAAGGAGCTGAAGTTTATGATTCAGGCAGAGGAGAATGCCTGGGAGTTTGAGCTGAGAGTGACAATGAACACCGAGAGATTAATCTGTAGAAGTCTGTCTCATTTAAAGAAGGATAGGGCTCGTTTGAAAGGCCAGCCCTATAGAGCCTGAGTTTCAGTCAGTCATTAAAAAGTTTCGATGGATGCCAGGTACTTGCTAGATGCAATAGTGAGTAACAGGGACACAGTTTATACCTTTATGGGGTTTATTATCTGGAGGGGAAGAGGCGCAATTGTAAAACAAGCAGCTACACCAAACATGGTAAATGCTACAGAGGGCATGGAGACTACGCCTCCCTCATTCATCCCACCCATTCTGCTTCACCGTGAAGGAGTGAAGTGTGGTGTGGGTGGGGTTGATCCCACTTCTAACTCCAGGAGTGGGATCTGATAAGTGGAAGTCAGTTGTTTCTAACCCTGATGCACATTTCACCTGCTTGGGGAGTTTAATAAAATTATAGACACCGGGACACCACCCCTAGAGATTAATTGATCTGGGATGTGGCCTGAGGATTGGTAGCATATGTACAGATCACCAGGTGATGCTAATTTGCAGTCCCTGCTAAAAGCCACTGGCTAATCAAACCAGGTACTCTTACCCCTCTTGCTAGCATATTTTGCTTAGGAATTGTTCCAGAGATGGAGAACATAGACCCAATGCAGCCACAGCACATCATCGGCCCTGGCCATTGTGACTTGTTTAAGGTGTTCATCAGAGTGAACCTTAGTGCTTTTGTTAGATGGTTCTCTGAAGTAGAACTTTCCTTTTGCTGGATAAAAGCAATGAAACTGTTCGTAATCATCTTGTGAAGCCAACTATGGAGTCCAGCACAGCCAACAGACCAGCAGAGAAATAGGGGCTGGAGCCCTGAGCAAAGCATGCTTAATGCTTATCTTCCTCTGGAATTTCTAGTTACATGAATCAGATAAATCTCCTCCAGTGGTTAAGCAGGTTTGAGTTAGGGTTACTGCTACTTGAGACTGCAGAGCACCAGTAAAAGCATTCTGACTGATCCAAGACGTAATGTTATGGCAAGTTGAAGGTGCTTAACTCAGAAAAGATCATGGAAGACAAGAGTGGGTGCTGAGGAGGAAGAGGACACCCTGCTTGTAAATAGAGGGGCAATGTGACATATTTGAAAGAATAAAGCTTTAAAGTTGGACATGTCTGGTTTTCAATTCTAGTTCTGCCATTTACTGGTCTTTGACCTGTTATTTCCACAACTTTAAATTGGGAGTATTAATAGAACTTGCAGGACTTTGATGAGGTTTGAGATTAATTATGAAACCAGTTCAGCCTAGTGCCTGCTGGTACATTGTAGATGCTAAGAATATGAGGACTGTTGCTTTTTTAGTGGTAGCTTCTACCAGATAAATGGTGGTGACAGCTACTAGGTTCTGGGGTTAGGGTCTGGAAGCATAGGATGGGGCCCCTGAAGTCTTACTACGTGTAGATCTGATTGGGTGCAGACATGATTATGAGTAGCTGGAACAGGAAGGAAAGGACAAAAATGGAACAAAATGTTGTGTGCTTTAAGGGGCTATTTCTGGTAGGCAGAATTATCTGGATGGATTGCCCTTTGGTTGTAGGCATGGTTCTACATAAGGAATCAGTGTTGCTCATATATAATGGGAACACCCTCTTCCTTGTATGCTGTTGGATACAATTGACAAATGTTTGCTATCCAGTCCATTCTTTTGTCAGTTATCAGAAGTGACCTTGCGGTGGGTAAGTAACAACACTTTACCTCTAATGCCCTGTAGTCACATCTTCCAAGAAATGTACTCTAGTCACCTTGAATGAATTTGGGAAATACTCTGGTGTCTGATGGAGACTTGAGAACCGCACTATTCTTATCAGCGACACATTGATAAGCTTTTTCTTATGATGAGTTGCTTCTTCAGAAGATTGTATATTCTATTATATACTACTTTTACTAATCTTAATTTTAGAAGACATTTTTTTTATTTATCCTAGATGCTGGGGCAGCAAGATGTAAAAATTCGATGGTTCAAACTTCTCATCTGGAATTGAGCACTACAGCCAGCTAGAGCGATTTATCAAAGGAGAGATCCCTGCAACCCACCCCAGCCGCCTGGATCCATCTCTTCTTCTATTCGTGTTACTGCTATGGCTTCAGCTGCAATTAAAGCAAATTTAAATATAAACAATTAGGTATAGATATCTTTTTCTTAACAAAACTTCATAATCTGTCATTGCCTGATAATATTTTGTCACTGCCTGATCTAACTTTTAATTGTTTCTTTCTTTTCTTCACTCTGCTCTAAGAATATTGTCTTATTTTCTCATACTTACATGAAGGCTGAACTATTATGAGCATTTCCCCCTCAGCCTTGGGTATGAATTGCCTTGCTAGCTCTTAGTACCCTGGTAAAAGTATATTTTCTTTGCAATTTACTTTTCTTAGGGACACAAAATTCTTTCTGCAGATTTTCTTATCTCCAGGATTGATTTCTGTGCTGTAGGAACAAGATTACCAATGCAGGCATAAACTTTATGACTGTCATTTTCCAATCAGATAAAGGTTATAACTGGCTAACCGTTTTATATTACTCCTTCTAATTTCATATGGGGGGAAAAAGCGTGAGCTTTGGGTTCAAGACCCAGACTTATAATTTATCTCTGTGATCGAGGGTGGCTATTTAACCTCTCTGACATTTAGTTTTCTCATCTGTAAGTTATGCAATAACTTAGATCATAGGATTATTATAAATGTGAAATAAGGTGTATAAACCACCTAGCTTGGTACCTGTACATAGTGAGTATTCAAATTTTCATTTCCTGTGCTCTCTCACTCTTCTCTTTTGAGGCTTATATTTGAGGTAAAATTATTTGCACAAAATACTAATTATTATAATTTAACCACTCTAACAGCTTGTAACAGACTTTAAGTGTTACTCTCAAAAGAATGATGCCTAATTTTTCTTGGGCTTAAATATAAAGTTCACTGTATTTATTAATTGCCACAGAATACTGAGAGAAGTGACAGTTAATAACTCACAGCTATTATCAGTGATCTTTGATAAGACATGAAGGGTAGGAGGGATTCCAGAATACTTGGAATGAGCAAATATTTCAAATTTCTAAAGAAGGAACAAAATAGATACCCCACCCTCCACCCCATCAAATGACAGAGTAGCCAGCTTGATATTAATTCCTGGAAAAATTCTAAAAATGGCAACAATAACTTATGAGTTGTAAGCATTTAGAAAAGAAAGCATAATTATCAGGAACTGATGTGGTTTCACTAGGACCAGGACATTTCTTTTTTCTTTTCTTTTTCCTTTTAAATAATTGTAAGTCCTGTGTGTTACATTAATGCTGTAGACCTAGTGTGGTTTGATGCAGCAAAACATCTATCAAAATTCTAATGATATCCTTGTGGATAAAATACTTAGAAAAATGTGATCTGGATTATATATCTGCCTTCTATTTTTATCTTTGTTCTAAAAAAGATTTTTTTGTGTGTCTTTAAAAATACATAAAATTCAATAAGATGAGGTGAAAAGTGAGAAAATTAGGGTGAAGGAGAAACAAGTTTAGGGAAAATAAGACAAAACCATTGAGTGTGTGGTGGTTCCATAAAATGTGAATCATAATATTCTATTATTCCATACTTTGTACACTTCCTAGAGGTAGTTTACTAATTTTGCTGTGGGCTTCCTAACAGTCAAAGCAAAGAGGAAACATCATAAATAAAAGTGTCTATAAGAAAGAAAAACAGCACTGAGAGCAGAGAAGCTTCTGTTGAGTTCTCGTAAAGAGGACATATGTCATGTAGTAAACCATCTGCTCATACATCCTTACATTCAATGCAGTGGTGAGTTTCAAGGGCTGCTTCATATGAAGTACCTTTGTGTAGGCCAAAGCATTTTATCATGTAAAGAAATTTCTATGGGCAATTAGGGGTTAGGGGTCTTGAGATTGCCATCAAGATATGCAACTCTCCGATTGTCAGGGCAACGTTTTTTTTTACCATTAAAGCTCTAGTTTGGCAGCTGGTTTCTAAAACTTCTTCAAAGATCATTGATTAAAGGGTTGATTTCTCTACTGCTCTGCTTTATCCTTGGATATTCTGAATTACAAAGATGAAGCGTTGAAAATGCTCTTCACATTTTTGGATAATGAGAATTTGAGAGGGACAGTAGATAATAATTAAACAGTCTTGATACCTGCTGTGTATCAAAAAAAAGCCTACAAGATAAATTTTAGTAGCTATAAATACATAAAATAGCGAATTTGGGTTAAAAAGAAAATCCTTGAGTGATAGAACCAGGGACACTCTGAAAGCAAAGCAGACTGTTTGAAAAGGATACCAGAAGCTTCCATGACTACAAACTCAGATGAAACAGCAGTGTGGCATGGCTTCTAAGAAAGCCAAAGTTGCACCGGTAGAAGCATTGTGCCCAAAGGGTTCCACTATACTCTGCCTTGCCCAGGTCACATCTGGAACCTTGCGTTAAATTTTCATGCCATTTTCCAAGAGAGAGAGATTCATCTAAAGGAGAATGTCTGGGATACTGAGGAGTCTAAGGGAAAATTTAGAGAAACTGCAGATTCTTATCCTAGAAATGAGAAAACAAAACAAACATAAAATCTGCCTCAGTTGAAGAGGTATTATGTAGTCAAGAGAATAAAAAAAATGCCAGTGATTGATTATATAGGAGTCTATTAAAGAAAATATTCTAACAATTAGAAGTATCTGAAAAATCAAAATGGTCTTTCTTATGAGTGGTGAGCTTCCCATCACTGGAAGAACTCAAGGAGAGTCTGTATAGCTTCCAGCAATGTAGGATAGTTTGATAAGGATGAGAGATTGTTCTAGGTGACCTCCACATTCCCTTCCCACTCTGAGATTTTATGCATCTTTACCCGAAATGACAGAAATTTCAATAGTTAAAAAAAATCCACAAGTTATTTAAAGAGGAAAAATCCATCTAGTCTCAGACTATTGTTAATATCTCAGAAGATCTGCTCCCAAATGACTAAGTCAAAATAACACAAGCAGAAGATGATGAATCATGCTGCTTTTCCTAATGGTCCCTAACGTGCGAAGCCCAGGTTCACAACTGCCACTCTGAGTGACTAGGGGGGGGGGGGGGGGGGGGGGGGGGGGGGGGGGGGAGGTAGAACTAAATTACGGTACGTAGAGCACTGTAATGTTCCCAGCTGGTAGCTTGTGTGTATGTGATTACCTAGTATTCCTTACCAGCTGTTTTTTAGCATTAGTCATACTGATTTAAAACAACCACCCTCTTTTCATTTATCTCAATAAGCACTGTTCTTTTTGGAGGAGTAAGACATTTCATTTAAAGTGGAAGCTTTTCTTAGTTCTTAAGTACATGTGTTGTGATTGTAGGTATAAGTACTTCACAGGGCGGTTGAGAGTCTCAGGGGAGGTAACTATTCAGGTTCTGCCCTCTCTTCTCATTCTTGACCCAGGTCACTGAGGTTGGTGCAGGGTCATGGGTGTGGGGAGAATCAATCGCTTCTCCATGGCCAGCATAAAGGAGGCTTTAGAGGGTGGACACACTTTTCCAGAAGGGGTCCATGGAGGATGAGTGAGCAGGGTTGATGGTCCCAACCATGTCTCCCAGCTTCCAGTGCAGGGACGCTTGATGGGTGGGTTTTCTCGCTTGATGCTCTTGGGGTTTGAATGAGGCAGCATCCTAAGGTGTGCTAGACTGATAACAGGAGTGTGATCATACCTAGTTTGGAATGGGGATTTGGGTCACCAAAGCTAAGCAAGGTCAGGGACTGGAAAAAACAGGAGGACACCCTGGAGCTATTTAATCAGGGTGGTGTGGGGAGGACACTCTGAAAGCTCTAGGCCAAAGTCTAAAGCCAGAATAGGAACCAATGGAATCAGCTGAAGGCTGCCCACAGATTCTGCTGAAAGGTGTGTGGACTTCACAGGCTAGCTTTTATTAAGTCTCACTCGGGGTCAGCTTAAAGGCCTATGACAGTGGCTAAGGCCAGTGGTTCCCTAAATGCCCAGCCTTCCAATGGGTATGAGATTCCTGGATCCATCAAAGTCTGCTATTCCTCCCCAAGAAATGTCCAGGACAGATGGGCCAACCGATTAAAAGAATCTGGTTCCCTTAGGGCTAAGAAATTGATTTAGCAGATCATATTCCTAATCTCAGTGCAAATTCCTCTGCTGAGAGGTCTATGAAAACTTTGGTCAGTCATCTGTGGTCTCAACAGTGAATTCCATTGCAGAGTGACCATGGGAGTTTGTCCCCTTTCCTCCCTTCCTTGGCAGCTGTGCTGTACAGGGTGCACCCAGGCAGCTCCTGGGACATGCAGAGGTGGCTAAGGATGGTTTATTGCCTTGGGGTGTCCTAGTACTGTCTCTTCCCTCAGACATTGACTAAGCCCTCATTGTATCTTCTCTATACTCTAGGAAAGTCTATGTACCTTTATTATATTCTATGAAAGTCTCATATCTTTCCTGTGCTTGAAAGCTATACCATTAGCCTAATCATGATATAGTTCTGATTGGATATTCTCTTAAATTATACGTTTAATTTCTACCAATTTATGGTTGCATTTTACTATTTTTATTAGTCACCAGTGAATGATCTTAATCTCATATGCCATCGTAAATAAATTATTAGAGTTCTCGAGGATTCCTTCAAAGACTTCTGTTATGTATGTGTGCCTTATTTTATAGGTTAAGTTTTCTTTTAGATTTTTTCTTGATTCCTTTGACTAGAAAGGGCTGACACTCAAGACCTTAGGATGGTCTTTTTATTTTATTTTATTTTATTTTATTTTATTTTTTTATTGTTGTTTATAGGGGTACAGGTGTTTAGGTTACGTATGATGCCCTTGCCCCCCCTTCGCCCCAAGTCCCAGTCCCAAGCATGTCCATCTCTTGGAGGGTGCGCATTGCACCCTTTGTGTATGCATATATCTGTCCCCTCCTCCCCCTCGCCCCTCCCCCTTCCCCCTCTCTCCCTACCCGACATCCAATAGATGCTATTTTTATATGTACACTTATGTGATGTTCAGTCACTACCAATTTGATGGTGAGTACATGTGGTGCTTGTTTTTCCATTCTTGGGATACTTCGCTT
>RJWJ010032319.1:0-18455 GCA_004363605.1 Indri indri
TGGTTACCAGTGTGGCAGCCAGAAAAGGAGGTAGGGGTGAGGACAGCTTCAGAGGAGGGCACTTATCACCAGCACAGTGGAAGTGATAGCTCTTATTAGGAAGGATGGGCCACCTCTTTAGTAAGCCCAGAGGGTCCAGAGGCACAATAGTTGCAGAAGCCAATATCTTCAAAGGCATCTATCCAGATGTACCAGCCATATTTTAGGGTCCCAGGTTTTTATTACCTGATCTTCACCTAACACTCTTGCTTTGGCTGAGCAATGCAAACAATTATCAAGATCTAGCACTTTAGCAATTACGTCTTCAGTCTGCAGCTCAAATATGCCTGCCCTTGTACTGGAAGAGATCAGGGTCTCTTTGTAAGCTACCACAGAGGTTCTGAATCTCACACCCAACCATGAGCTGCTTGTTAAAGGTCCTCAGTCTCTGATTGTACTTTCTTAGAGTATCACTACAACTTAGCAGCAACAAGCCAACTCCACTGTCTTTGTAAGCATTATTCCCCCATTTTTTTCTTTTTCTTTGGAGACAGTGTCTCACTCAATCCCCAAGGCTAGATTGCAATGGTACAATCAAAACTCACTGTAACCTTGAACTCCTGGTCTCAAGGGATCCTCCTGCCTTAGCCTCTCAACTAGCTAGGACTACAGATGTGTGCCACTATGCTTGGCTAATTTGTTTTTTTTGTTTTTGTTTTGTTTTTTTGAGAGACAAGTTCTCGCTGTGTTTCCCAGGCTGGTCTCAAACTCCTGCCCTCAAGCAATCCTCCCACCTCAGCCTCCCAAAGCACCGGGATTACAAGCATGAGCTACCACGGATGGCCTGATTCCCACATATTTTTCAAAGGCCTAAAATGTTGCACCTGCCACAGCTTTCCTCTCTATCAGCATTCCCCTCCTGTGCTGACATTTTCCCAGGTTACCGCCAGTGAAATCTCTAGTAACTGAACCTCCTTATGCCATGTCCCACTTCCCAGCCAGGACAGCATCCTCATCTGCTGGGCAGTAGGTGAGCCAGTCCCAAGTGAGCCAAGTCCCCATCTTGCCACCTATTTCCTTGGATCATTCCTGGTACCATTTGTGTTAGTCTGGAGCTTCCAAGCAGCAGATGCCAAGGTGGGATTAAACATACAAAGATTGTATTAGGGGAAATGACAATGAGAGGAAATAGGAAGGGAAGAAGGGAACTGGGGAAGCCATCAGACTGCAATATAAGTCTAAACCTGAGTGAAGGAGAGAGACAAGCAAGGTTAGATGGAAGCATCCTAGACTACTACATAGTGTAAGAAAGGTTCAGCAAAGCTGTTGGGAGTCCTCTGACTCAGTCAAAGTTGTTGACAATCAGAAGAGCCCCCTGTCTCTTATGTTTCTTGTAGGTGGAGGTCTTGAGGCACTGCTCCTGGCCACCACATACTGAGGTTCTCTAATATCATCTAATTTTCAGTGTGTATTCAAATTTCCCCAACTGTCCCCAAAATGTCTTTTATGTCTGCTTAATATGAACAAGACCTAATGAAGTTTCTCATTGCATTTTGCTGCCTTTTCAGACTTTTAAAACCTAGAGTATAGCCCCACATTTTTTCTTCATAATATTGACTTTTCCAAGAGAGTAAGCCTATTTTCTTAAGTATATACCACATTCTGGATTTGGCTAATTATTTCTTCATGGTGTCATTAATTAATTAGTTCCTATATCTTCTCTATTTCCTGAACACTAGAAGTTAAGCATAAAGTCTTGATTAAATTCAGATGAAAAGGAGCTTGACAAGGATTCTTTATGGGTAATGCTATGCATTTCATAATACATCTTTTCAGAAGCACATAATGTCAGGTTTAGTGGTGCTAAATTCAAGCTCTTAATTAAACAGTGGATACCATAGCTTATTCAATAATCCCTTACAGATAGACATTTAGGTGGTTTCTAATCTATTGCTATTACAAATTATGTTGCAATAAATTACCTTTGAAATATATTTTTATATGTGGAAATGTCTCTTCAAGGTAGTTTCCTGAAAGTTGATTTGCATATTTAATTTAGATAATGCTAAATTCCCTTGTGTGGAGCTGTATAATTTTGCATTGCCACTAGTAATATATGAGAGTGTCTCATAAGTCACAGCCATGCTAACAGAGTGTGTTCTTGAATTTTTGGCCTTCTGACAATTTGATAGTTGAGATAAAAAGACAGCTGAGAAAGGTGTCTTAATGGTTTTTTTTTTCTTATTTTCTTTTTTAGTTTATTTGCCGCACAAAAATTCAGAAGAGAATTCATGTTGTTTTAAATCGACTTCCTCTTAGGATGTGTGAGCTCACTTACTTTTTCATGTTTAAGGAACATTTTACTCTTTTTTTTGTGTGAACTATTTGCAAAGTTTTTCCATTGCCTTTCATACTTTTGGTCTCATCTTCTCAGTTTTTCAGGCAAATCAGCTTTTGTCTGTGGTACAAGCTGCAATTATTGTCTCTTGATTTTTCATTTGTCTTTTGCTATGCCTATGGTTCTGTTTTCCACACAAAATTTTTTTACTTTAATCTTAAAGTATTTAAAATTGTCAGTCTTTATTATTATTTCTTCTGATTTTGAGTAATAGTTAAGAAAAGATTTTCCCTCTCCTAGTTCCAAAGGAATTCATTCCTTTTTTTATTTCTGGGACTTGTACGGTTTCATTTTTTTACATTTAGATCTCAAATCTACTTTGCTAATAATGTTTTTCAAGTCTTTTACATCCTTACTAATTTTTTGTCTACTTGTAACCTAACTATAATTGTAAACTTATCTATTTTTCCTTCAGATTTGTCAGTTTTTACTTCATGTATTTCGAAGCTCTTAACTGGGTGCATATACATTTAATATTGTCATGTCTTTATATTGAACTAATGCTTTTATTTGTTTTGAAATCTTCTCTTTATTCCTGATGACATATTTGTCTTGAAGTTTATTTTGTCTGATACCAATATAGTCAGTCTTCCATCTTTCTTATAATTAGTGTTTGTATGGTGGATCTTTTGACTTATCTGTGTCTTAATATTTAAGAATATACTTTATTATCACATAAATTTACATTTGTGTATTTATATAATATATAATTGGGTTTCTTACTCAGTGTAAAAATTCTGCCTTTTAATTGTAGTATAGACCATTTGCATTTAATGTATTTATCTATATGGTTGAGTTTACAACTACCATCTTGCTGGAGTGCAATGACATGATCGTAGCTCACTGCAGCCTCCAACTCTTGGGCTCAAGTGATCCGTCTGCCTCAGCCTCCCAAGTAGCTGGGACTACAGGTGTGTGCCACCATGCCCTGCTCATTTTTTTTTTCCTATTTTTATAGAGACTGTATCTCCCTATATTGCTCAGGCTGGCCTCAATCTTCTGGATTCAAGCGAGGGATCCTCCTTCCTCAGCCTCCCAAAGTGCTAGGATTATAGGCGTGAGCCACCATGCCTGGCCCATCCTTTGTCTTTATCAAACAAACGCTATAGTCAGACATTTCCCATCAACATATGTCAAAAACCTATGTATAAATATTAACAATACACTATCATTATTTTCTTTAGTTATCTTTGAAAGAAATTATAGTTTTTTTATGAGAACAATTATATTTACTCTATTTATTATTTCTGGGATCTTCATTCCTTCCCGTAAGTCCAAGTTTTCACCTTATATCATTTTCTTTCAGTCTGGAGAAATTCCTTTAATGTTTCTTGTAGTGTAGCACAAATCTTTTAGTGACAAACTCTCTCAGATTTGGCTCAGAATATCTTTATTTCCCTTAATTTCAAATATTTGTACTGCATTAAGAATTCAGACATTTTTTTCAGAACATTAAAGATGTGGTTTTAGGAGGCGGTGGTGGGGCAAAAATATATAAAAAAAAAATAAAGATGCGGTTCTGCTATCTTCTGACTTGTGTAAGTTCTAAAGAGAAAGCTGCTGTCATTTTAATCTTTATGTCTTCTTCTGATGGCTGTTCAATTTTCTCTTTATTAGTGGTTTCCAGCAATGTGATTATAATGTGACTTGATGCGGTTTTCTTTTTACATTTATCCTGCTTGCAGTTAGTTGAGATTCTTGGATCTATGGAGGTAGTTAAAAACAGTATAAAACACTATAATAACTGTATTCCATATGGCCCAAAAGCTAGAGGAAAGACTGCATATGTTAAGTAGAGACACGGAAGATATAAAAATGTCCCAAATTGAACTTCCAGAAAGGAAAACTAAAATGTCTTCGGTGACAAAAAAAAAAAAAAAAATAGAACAATATATTAATGAATTTGTGAATTTGTGAATTAGTGAAGACAAAGCACTAGCAACCATGCAAAATAAAACACAAAGGGAAGAGAGAAAATTTGGCACAGAGTACCTTGCATTGCTGAGAAGAAAGAGGTGAGGTTATTGAATAAAAATGAGATGAGCTCCAATGTGGTAAAAGATGAAAGAGAAGTGGGAAGTGTTCCAAAGGGGGAACGGGACAGAGATTTAACAAAGGGGATAAATGAAAAGATTGGCAAAGAGAATACAAAACCAAGGTGAGTTTGTATTATATGTATATATATATGTATGTATATATGTGTGTGTGTGTGTGTGTGTGTGTGTATATATATATATATATATATTTTTTTTTTTTTTTTTTTAGACAGATTCTCACTCTCTTGCCTGGGGTGAGTGCTGTGGCATGAGCCTAGCTCACAGCAACCTCAAACTCCTGGGCTCAAGCAATCCTCCTGCCTCAGCCTTCCAAGTAGCTGGGACTACAGGCACCCACCACGATGCCTGGCTAATTTTTCTATTTTTAGTAGAGAAGGGGTCTCATTCTTGCTCAGGCTGGTCTTGAACTCCTGAGCTCAAGCTATCTTCCTGCCTCGGCCTCCCAGAGTGCTAGGATTACAGGCATGAGCCACCGCGCCCGGCCTATAATATGGTTTTGTTATGGATCTGTTCTCCTATCCACCACTTTAGAAACATCAGAATTATTATATTTTCATAATTTCTCTCCTTTATCTATTCTCTGAATCATGCCAAATTAGTCCTATGAGTTACTTTCCTGGTTTCTCACATTTGTCCTTTACAATAATAACACCCAGTTCTGGCTCTTTTTTTCTGTAAACCTATACTTCAAAATACTGTGCTAACCTGCCATCCATCCTGAATTGTAATGCTAAATTAATTTTCCTAAGGTACCTCTTTGATCATTTCACTCTTTTTGACTCTAAAATCTTCAAAGACTCCACTCCCACTGTCTTCCGAATAAAATTTGGATTTCTGTTTATCTGCAATTCAAAGTTTGACCTATTTTTCTAGCTTTTCAAAAGTCCTATATCTATACTGTCTGTTACCTCCAACTAAGTTTCATTTAATTGCCTCTTACTTTAGTCATTAACTTAACAAATTCTTACTGAGCACCCACAATGCGGTGTTAGTCTAAATGCCAGTGATAAAGTCTCTTTCTTTCAATCAGATTTCATGGAGGTTGATCACTGTCATAGAACCCATATGATCAATTTTCTAAACTTTCAAAGTTGAAAATCAGCCCTCAGGTAGAGGTTAGATCATCATGGTATAGTCACGTCAGGAGGTTTTACCTAAAATAGCCAATTGGCATCTCTTCATGTTCAAAACCCTTGGAATGAATTACTTCCAGGGGGTTCAAGAGAGAACACTTAGACCCCAGAGAAATAAGAAAATCTTACTGAAGTAAATGAAGTAAGTCTGGCTAGCCCTGTAGAGAGCAATTTCCCTCTACCTGGGAAAGCATAAGTGATCTGTACCACACTACTGGAAAGTGAAAAATTCCCTGTGCTTTTGGATGTAAAACATGCATTGTGTCTTTTTCACAAATATTTCTGAGTATCCGCCATAGAACAGGCCCTATGCTAGACGTGTAAGTCAATTTGAGACTGAGATTCTGAAAAGGCCTAGAGTCAGGGACCTGAAGCTGTGGACATTAAACAGTATGGCTTATGGTGTTTATGTCTCTGTGTGAATAAAATCAGTGTTTGTTAGGCAGCACAGTGAATCACTAAGGAGAAGGGTAAGAGTCTAAATTGTGAGTAAAAGTGGATTATTGGCCAAAAATGTAACACGGGAATACTAAGTAAGCATGACAATGTACATTTGCAATGGGCAAAGTCACATCAGATTTTAGGCTTCTATCAAGACAGCTCAGACACACACAAGAAGAAAGGAATGTGAATTTGTTTAGGTATTTAAAGTATTTTCTAAGGCCTCTTCTAACTCTAACATCATAAAAGTTTACTGTCAAACTGAAGTTTTTATATTTTCCTTTCCTGATAAAAAGGGCCTTCTCAATTACTCTGTGGCAGGCTTGTCACTGTATCAGGTTAAAATCCAACACACCAGCCTGAGCAACAGCGAGACCCTGTCTCTACAAAAAATAGAAATTTTTTAGAAATTAGCTGGGCGTGGTGCGTGCATAATCCCAGCTGCACAGGAGGCTGAGGCAGGAGGATCAGTTGAGCCCAGGAGTTTGAGGTTGCAGTGAGCTATGATAATGCCACTGCACTCTAGCTGGGGTGACAGAGTGAGACTCTGTCTCAAAAAAAAAAAAAAAAATCCAGAGACAAATTTATCATGAAGTTAACAAAACTTGGATTTCTGGGCTCCTCATTTACACTGTTCCCTTCTAAATGAATCTTCACATTTTTACTGAATTGACTCATAATTTTGTATTCTTTTTTCTTTTTTTTGGCAATCAGGCTCCCAAATGAATCTACCTGATATGAGGTTTCCAGACTCATTTTTTCTGAAGAAACACTGCTTATTTTGAAAATTCACATCCAAGCTCAAGATATTTTAGTGACTTTCTACTATTACTGATCTTCTAAAATTGGGATGCTTCAGAACCATTCGATAGCATGTAGCAATAAAATATAAAATAAAATAGGGATGCTTACATGCCCATGCAAAGAGTGGTAATTAATCCAAGTGTACTTGAAGCCCCAGGAGAAATGTGATACATTTTTGCAGAGTATCAATTTTACTTGATTGTGAGTAATTTAAAATATAACCTCCCCTCAACTTGCCCATTAGTTATATCAAGCAGATGTGGAGTTCAATGTAAAAAGAAATTTTTTTTTGAGCTCAGATGTATAGAAATAGATACATTATTATTCTTGGATCATGATACATTCTCATCCTTGGTGCATTCAAGGCCCTCAAGCATTCATTCATTCAAAGCAATACAACAAATACCTACAAAATCACCACCAACGTGAAAACTAGAACACGAATTTCCATTTACATTTATCTCCTTGATCTTCCGTTGCGTCACCCAGCCTTTTCCCAATCAAGGTAACACTGTTGAAATCATCATTCTCTTGCTTTCCCTTTTAATATCACATGCAAATATATTCAAAATATTGTTTTTTAGGGGGGTTGTTATTAACTTTATAAAAAGTCTACCACATCCTTAAGGACATACACTTTTCATTTAATATTATATTGCTAGATTTAATCCAGGTCATGGCATATAATTGCAATACATTCATTTGGACTGCTGTATAAATATATCCCAATTTATCTATTCCTTTGCCTGTTCATGGGCATTTGGGTTGTTTTAGGTTTTGGTATTAAAGAGCATGCTTATACAAAACACTCTTATATGCATGCCCCAGTACTTGTTCAAAAGTTTCTTCTCAGTGTATACCTTGTAGAAAAATGGCAGGTTAAAGGGCATGCAAGTGTTTATCTTTAAAGGATAATGCAAAACTATTCCAAAGGGGCTGTACCAATTTATACTCCGGCAGGAATGATTAAGAGATTCTGCTGATGTACATCCTTTAGATATGGTCCAACTTTAACGTTTTATAAAAAAAAATTTTGACAGTATATAGATAACCTCATGTTTACCACTTTAGACATTTTTAAGTGTACAGTTCAGTGGCATTAAGTACATGCACATTGTTGTGCAACCATCACCACTATTCATTTCCAGAACTTGTTTTTCTTCCAAAACTGAAATTCTGTACCCATTAAACAAAGATAACTCTTCATTTTCCCCTCCCCCAGCCCTTAGCAACCACCATTCTACTTTTTGTCTCTATGGATATGCCTACCCTGGATACCTGATGTAAGGGAAATCATACAATATTTGTCCTTTTGTGTCTGGCCTATTCCACCTTGCATAATGTCTTCAAGGTTCAGCCATGTCATAACATGTGCAAGAATTTCCTTCTTTTTTAAGGCTGAATAATATTCCGTTGTATATGTATACCATATTTTGCTTATCCACTCATCCATCAACGGACATTTGGATTACTTCCACCTTTTGGCCACTGTGTATAATGCTACTATGAATGTGGGTATACAAATATCTCTTGGAGGCCCTGCTTTCAATTCTTTGGGGTATATACCTAGAAGTGGAATTGCTGGATCATATGGTAATTCTATGTTTACTTTTTTCTTTTTTTTTTTTTTTTGAGACAGAATCTCACTCTGTTGCCCTGGCTAGAGTGAGTGCGGTGGCATTAGCCTAGCTCACAGCAACCTCAAACTCCTGGGCTCAAGCGATCCTACTGCCTCAGCCTCCCGAGTAGCTGGGACTACAGGCATGCACCATGCCCAGCTAATTTTTTCTATATATTTTTTAGTTGTCCAGATAATTTCTTTCTATTTTTTTAGTAGAGACAGGGTCTCGCTCTTGCTCAGGCTCCTCTCGAACTCCTGAGCTTAAACGATCCACCCACCTTGGCCTCCCAGAGTGCTAGGATTACAGGCGTGAGCCACCACGCCCAGCCTGAGCTGAAAGATGTTAAACAGTATGTTCTAAGACTGCTGTCAAGTAAGTGGTAGAGACAGAGTTGAAAATTTAACTTCAAAGGTCATGCTTTTGGCTGGGTGTGGTGGCTCAGGCCTGTAATCCTAGCACTCTGGGAGGCTGAGACGGGAGGATTGCTTGAGATCAGGAGTTCATGACCAACCTGAGCAACAGCGAGACCCCATTTCTACTTAAAATAGAAAAAATTAAAAATTTTGAAAATTGAAAAAACAAATAAAAACAAGGGTCATGTTTTTATTACAACTCAACATTTACTTTGGGTGATACTTGAGTAAAAGCCTACTCTTGTCTGAATAAATGTGATCTTTTTGAAGCCTTTCCAACTCTCCAGGAAGAACGATTCTTGTTCTCACCTGTGCTCCCATAACATTTTAAGAAGACCTCTATCATACCTTATTATAATGTACAATCTCCCTGGGGAAACTTGGAAGTCAGGAATATTGTCTTAATCATTCTTTTGACTCTAGAGTGAACACTACTGTTTGTGACACATAGTAGAAGCTCAACGATGCCTATTACAAGGAGGCAAGGTTTCTCCTGCTAAATCTAGAAGAGAGGACAAGAAATGCACATATAATTTAAAAATGTCAAAAGTAGTGCTATAGGAGAACTACTAATACAAATTAAATGCAGTGGAGTTTAAGAGAAAAGAACCAATGATAGAAAATGTAAGTCAGCTGAGCATAGTGGCTCATGCCTGTAATCGCACTACTCCGGGAGGCTGAGATGGGAGGATCACTTGAGCCCAGAAGTTTGAGACCAGCCTAGGTAACACAGCCAGACCCTGCCTCTACAAAAAATTAAAAAAATCAATCTGGCATGGTGGCGCATGCCTGTAGTTCTAGCTACTCAGGAGGCTGAGGCAGAAAGATCGTCTGAGCCCAGAAATTCAAACCTGCAGAGAGCTATGATCATGCCACTACACTCCAGCCCAGGCGACAGAGCAAGACCCCATCTCTTTAAAAAAATAAAATAAAAGATCTGGCCACATTTAACAACCAAAAAAAAAAAAAAAGAAAAAACAAAAAAGGAAAAGAAAGTCAAGGGGAGACAGCTCAGCCAGCTTTCATACACATACACACACACACGCAGTCTGAATACCTCTACACAGCCTGAAACCAAGCTACTGAGACAGTTTCTTTGACCTATTTTTAAACTTTTACATTTTAATGAGTTACCAGCACTTGTAGGTTGAATTTTCACATACATATCAGGATTTCTGGATTTTATTGAAAAATGGAACGATCTCAAAAACTAGGTACTCATTCTCCCAGAGAAATTGGTTGGACTCGACTATCAAATGCTCCTTTCAGGTGAAGTTAACGCGCCCTTATCCATGACAGTACCTCCCACCATTTTCTTAGGCTCAGCTTGTATAATTTACATTTTCTCATCACTGTAGGCATCTGGGTTTATGACCCCTTCTCCAGACACACAACTCAGTTCTCTGTTACACACTATGTAATTTCAATCATCCGTGTCTTTGCCTTTCACTTTGCCTAGAAAGTCCTTTGCTTTCTCCAAAAGCACTCCTACTCCTCTAAGTCACCGCTTCGATTCCTTTCACTAGCTTTTTCTGACCACGCCCTCAACCGTGTCACCGCAGCATTCTGGTCATATCTCTATTTAAACTCTAATTACACGGTTTGTACCAGGTTCTCTCCTTCGCTCTGGCGTTATCTCCTTGAAGCCAGCGGCCCACGACTAATTTATTTTCGTGTCCCCAGCTCCATGTCCACGGCCTGGCACCGAAACCCAGGCGTTCAGTTCGTGTTTGCGGAAGTCCGTCTTCTTCCTTTACGGCAAACCTAAGCTAAACTATCCAGTATTACGGCCATAGAAGTGGGGCTGGGGTGGAAACGCAGACAAGCCCAACGAGTGGATCCCGGCCAAGAGGAAGGCGCACACCAGCACACTCGCAAGCAAATGCTGCCGGGGAAACTTCGCCGCCACCGCCGCTGCAAGTCCCTCTCGCGAAATTTGGCCTGAGAACCAGCCCGTCAGCCCCAGAGTCCCTTCGTGCGGCCACTCAGCTCTCCGGCCCGAGCCTTTCCGGTGCCGTGCCCCGGAAGCGGAAGTGCGATCTGTAGTCCGTCAGAGTCGGTGTGTTACTAGGTGGTCGCGGAATCCAGGGAAGTCGTTTTCGCTTCACTTTTCCTGGCTCTAGAGCGCTTCCTCCCCAGCGGGTGGGAGTGCGGGGACGAAGGTGCGAGATGAGCACCATGTTCGCGGACACTCTGCTCATCGTTTTTATCTCTGTGTGCACGGCTCTGCTTGCCGAGGGTGAGAGCGGCTATTTCTCTGACGTTTGATCAATCCCGGAGAAGTCGGGTCGCTGGGCCCCTCGCGCCCCCAGGGGAAAGATCGCGAGCCTTGTTTGCTAGGGGGTCTTGTTTGCTGTACTTAAGGAAATCGCTGGGCAACTCGTGAACAGAAGCGGGAGGGGTTGTGTGGAATTGATTGCCGAATTTTCTGTGGTCTAAGATAGTTTTCATTTGGGTGTATGTGACGACACCGTCACATCATGTTACAGTTATTTTGGCTGAAGAGTCAGTTGTATTAACATTTGAAAAAAGTTAACTACAGGTAAATGCAGAGCAAAAAGTTGGATTCCTCCTTCCACAGTAACCACTAATAACAGTTTGTTGTTATCGTTCCAAACTTTTCTTTATTAGCATGTTGCTTTTAATGTTCTAGGTATAACCTGGGTCCTGGTGTACAGGACAGACAAATACAAGAGACTGAAGGCAGAAGTGGAAAAACAGAGTAAAAAATGTAAGTATGGCAACACAGTGGAAATAGTTGCAACACCTAAAGCTCGTCGAGTGCAAGTTCACAGTAAATATTTCAAGAGCACCACCGAATACAAAAACTTAATAGGAATACAAAGATGAATCCGACTTGAATTGAAGTCTATTTAGAAATAGAAGACTTTTATGCAAAATACGTAATACCAACTAGAGGGGAGTGAGGGATATGCAGGCACAAGTTACGTGCTGTGGTGGTTCTAAAGAAGAGGTCCTATTCAGTTGTGAGGGACCATGGAAGCTTTCAGGTGCAGATGGCCTTGTAGTCACTTATAGGTAGTTAGAATTTGGATAGGGAATGAGTTGGGGGAAGGAAATTCCAGGTAAAGGAAATAGCATATGAGCAAAAATATGTAAATTTTAACATGTAAGTTGGTTTGGAGAATGACAGATCCTTATGACTGGTGCCAAAGTAAGCGGTGTCTTCAGGGATAAGCCAAGTTTCAGTTGGGTGAGGAAGTTGAAGAAGTGTTTGAGGAAAATATTGAAAACAAGTAGAGTTTGTTGTCTTTGAAATAAAGCAGTATTTCCACAGGACACGGCTAAGGGTATAATGTGAATGGTTCCTTATGGGGCTGATTTAGCTTTCTATGTTCTTTTCTTGCTTATAAGCATTAAATGTAACTTTTGCTTCTTAGAATTCCTATAACTTTTCATGTTTTATGACTTTTCATTATGTCTTCATAAGAGTTTGAATGTTTTTTTTTTTTTTTTTTTCTTAAATTATCTCACTTAATCCACACAGCAACCATTTGTGGTCAGTTGTAAAATTATTACCTCCACATTATAGGAAAGGGGATTGAGACTTAGAAAGGTAAAGGCAATTTATATCACAGAAGAGAGAATAAGAGACCAAATTCAGGCTTTTTAAATTACAGTTTACTATTCCTTCACTTACTCAATGTTGATAATGTACCTCAACATATTTAAAACCAAACTCATTATCTTTACATTCCAAACATAATCCTCTTTCAGGATTTCCCTATCTTGGTGACTGGTACCTCCATGCTTCCAGTAGTGCAAGCCAGAAACCTTACACTTTATGTCTGTGGGTTCCAGGACACCATACTTTCTTGGTTTTGCTCTTATCTTACTGTTAATCCATTTGCAGTTTCATTTCTTGACCTACTGTTGTTGGGAGGTGACATAAAATTTATTTTTTTTGTTTACATTCACCTCTTTGGTGCTCATTTGGTCCTCATTTTTGTGCTCTATTTTCCAATGACCTCCAAATTTATGTCTCCAGCCCTCTTTCCTTAGTGAAAGATTCATATATCCAACTATCAATTTGTCATCCATGCCTGAATGATTAATAGACATCTCAATCCCAACATATTCAAAATTAAACACTTTTGTCTCACTTCTAAGCCTGCTTTATTTGTAGCCTTTTTCTTGGTCAGTGGCAAGTCTATCCTAGTTACTCAGGCCGTAATCCTTATGTGGTTATTTTTGACTCTTTTCGCGACCTACATCCAGTCTGTCAGCAAATACTGTTGGGCTGCCTTCAAATATATCCAGATTCTGACCACTTTTCACTACCGCCACTGTGGTCCAAGTACCACGACCTTTTGTATAGATTATTGCAATAGTCAGTCTCCAACAAGTGTTCCTTTCTCAAAATAATAGCCCAAATAATTTTTTTAAAAGCCCATCAGATCATGTCCCTCCTTTGTTTATAACCCTGTGATGGTATTTTGTTTCCACTCAGAGGAAAGACCAATGTCTTTATAGTGGCCTACAGAACTTCCCTGTCATCACTCTGGTATTCTTTCCTTCTGACTTTCGCCTGCAATGGCCTGCTTGCTGTTCCTCACATACACTAGCCATACTCTTGTGCTGAGATCTTTCTAGTGGTTGTTCCTTGTGCTTGGAAATGTTCTTCCCTTATAGTATCTGCTTGGGTAATCCTCTTACCTTTTTCAAATCTTTGTTCAAATCTCACCTCTGAGTCTTAACTTGACGCCTTATTTAAAACTGCAACCTGTCCCCTCCTCTACCACTACTACTCCTAATCTCCCTTACCCTTCTGTATCTTTTCCCCATGGCTCTTATCACTTTCTGATATACTATATGGTTTACTTATTTATTGTGTTGTTGCATATTGTTTATTTCTACCCGCTAGAGTAAAGCTCCACTGGGGCAGCGTTCTTTGTTTAAGGTAATCTCATACCTTAAATATTTATGTAATATGGATTTGTCCTGTAGATTTTGTGCTTCGTTAGTGTCTACAACGAAGCATTGTCTTTAATTATTTGCATTGTAAAAGTAAATAAAACATCTCCTTCACTTTATACTTAAATTCAAGGTGTAATATAGTTGCCAGGCTATACTGCCAGAGTGGTGATTTTGATGTCATTCTTTCATATGCTTGCATTGAAGATAAGTGTGAGGTAGGTTGATAATTGGAACGACTCATGGCATTTCTTGTGGTCTTAAGTCCTCTACTTTGGATAATCTGTCAAAACTCAGTAAACATGTATTATTTTCATTTTTGTGATCAATTGACATTTGATTGCTTGCTATATGTTGAGTTCACCACAGTAAGTACAATACGAAGTGAATGGGCATAGATTCTGTCTTACGGAGTTTATAGTGAAATGCACAACTACTCTGTTTAGCGTGAGGGATATTTAAAAGGAAGAATACAAGGTAAATTCCCTCTTTGAGCAGATGCCTTAATTGCAAATATATAATCCCTTCTGACACTTTGTATTCAGAATTTGGTATGGGTCTAGGCAAAATAAATTTGTAGGGTTTTTGAAGAATACAAAAAAATTTTCAATAAGTTCGAGTTAGAATTAGATGTAGATTTCTTTTCTTGTGCTGATCTGATCTTGGCATTATTTGCAGAATACTGGTAATATCCAAAAAGCAGACCTACTGATGTGGGGCCATTGACAAAAGATATGTTTTCTTAAAGGTAGTAATTGGTTGATTCAGATGGTCTCTGGGCTTATAGGTGTACCCTAAATATCAGTAGGTCTCCCTTCATTGTGTTACTGTTGTAATATAGACTGATAAAGTAATGGGAAAAATTAAAGTACAGTATATATAATTTGATTCTTGTAACAGAATGGTTTGAGAGCATTTATTAAGTATAAATTATTTTGTGAAGTTATGAGATATTTCTGTTTACAGTGAAATAGGATAAAGCTTTTAGAATAATTTGTCATCTGTTTGACAGAACTCTGGAATGCAGAATGCAGGAATACCAGGTCATGGACAAAAATGTATTTCACAGTAGATGATCTTTTATTTTTGTCAACTCTGACATTTCCACTTCTTGTTATGGAGTAAGGTTCTGGTGAATAAAGAGCAAAACACAAAAATATCTTTACGACGTCATGAAGTTTGAAAAACATTAGATTAATTTATTCCTAAAAAAGATTTGTCTGGTCTCAATCTGGTCTGCCAGAAGACTAGATTAATGTTTATAGTATCATCTTATGTTTCTATTCTCTAGCCTTCTTTTTTTTTTTTCCCCCTTGTTTTTATGCAGTCATGGTTAAATGCCAAGTAGTTGTGTTATAGTCCTTCTGGAGTAGGAAAGAAATACTTTTGTTTCTTTGTTTAATGGTAATGATAAAGAATAAAACATTCAATGTTTTCTGTCCATTTTGTCTTTTAAAATGTTATTTCTAAAAAATCTTGTGGAATTTGACTAAATTTCATTTTATGATCTCATGCTAGTTCATTCTGAATCTCTGTCTCCATATATGTGTTTTATCTTATGTATGTTATATAACATACCTTATATATAACTTAATACGTAAGATAAAAACAGTACCTGTTAGTTTCCCAGAATGTACACACACACACACACACACACACACACACACACACCCACATACCCACCCCATACATATTTTAGTTTGGTCTGCACTTTAAATTTTATCTGCAATATTGGAGTCAAATTGAACTTTACATCTCTTTGATAAAGCAGTAATACCAGTTTTGCATTTATTTATTTATTTGAGATAGGGTCTGGCTCTCTCAATCAGGTTGGAGTGCAGTGGTGCGCTCGAAGCTCACTGTAGCCTTGAAAACCTGGGCTCAAGTGATCCTCCTGCATCCCCAATTTGCTTTTAGAATTCAGGAATAAACAGTAAACTAACAGAAAGAGTTCTACCTGCTACTTCTCTTTAATGCAGCTTTTTTTTTTTTTTTTTTTTTTTTTTTTGAGACAGAGCCTCACTCTGTTGCCGAGTAGAGTGCTGTGGCATTAGCCTAGCTCACAACAACCTCAAATTCCTGGGCTCAAGTGATCCTTCTGCCTCAGCCTCCCAAGTAGCTGGGACTACAGGCACATGCCACGACACCCAGCTAATTTTTCTATTTTTAGTAGAGACGGGGTCTTGCTCTTGCTCAGGCTGGTCTCAAACTTCTGAGCTCAAACAAGCGATCCTCCCACCTTGGCCTCCCAGAGTAATGCAGCTTTTAAGAATGATTCAACCTACACAGTACTGTTCACTATTAGTACACTAAGATAACATGGGGAACAGATAATGCAAGTGAACTAAGTAAAGGTAATTTTTGACATATCTAATCCTAGTCCATTCACAGGTGATTAAAGATAGTAAATATAAAGTAATACATTACACTATTCCTTTTTAAAAAGCTTACTCTATCATCATATTAATTGAAGTGCATCAAAAAATTCAGTTTTAGCTTTCTTGACCCCTAATTTTCATACCCTGTGCATATGTCTGTATTGCCACCCTACTATAATTGTCACTTGATTATCCCCCCTGATTATTCTTTAGAAGACAAGGATCATATTTTCTCATCTACCTAGAATAGTGCCTGTTACTTAGGCAGCTAATAATTGAATGAATTAATTAATTTCTACTTTTATAGTAAATATGAGAATGGAACTACAATTAACCATAGGCATCTGAAAGAGTAGAATTTGAAAACTGCTTTGATGCTAGTTAAAATAATCGTCTCAGTTTTGATTCTGATTGTGTGTTAATACAATCATTTATGAGTATATTTGATTAATAATGCTTATAAGTTATTGTTTTATTCTTAGAATATTGTGTCTACCTTTTACTGTCAGTAGTTGTGTGAATGGGCTGGTCACAATCGTAATCAAAGTCAATGTGTAACTTTCTTGTAAGCTTCTTCCATTGGTTCAGCTGTCATAAATTATCCTTTGTTTCTTTAGAATATTGCGCAGTTAATTTTTACTGTGTTACTATGTTTACAGTGGAAAAGAAGAAGGAAACAATAACAGAGTCAGCTGGTCGACAACAGAAAAAGAAAATAGGTAAGATGAGATATTAGTTTAAACAAAATTTGGATTTTCTTAGAAAAAATAAATTCTTAGATGATGAAAATATAATAAAGTCTTTAATAGCGGTAACTCATATTACTCATGTTTATATGATTTTATGATTTTTAAAGCACTCGCATACATTATCTCACTTGATTCTTAACCATTTTGCGAGGTAGACAGGACAAATTCAAGCAGTTGCTCTTTTTTGCTCCTAGTTCTGAAATTTGAGTTTTAGTAAAATGACAATTGTGGCTTTGAACTTGGCTGAAGGCTCTTGGCATAGTTTGTAAAACTGTATTGTTTTTCATATCTGAGATGATTATTTCCAGTTAATTCTGAGTTACTTGTGTTTATCGTTTCCATGATTTCCTTATTGAGAATTGACTAGTGATGGAAATCCACTAAGGGGTAGGAAATTTTCTGCTGAGTAATTTTTATCTACTCAGAGAAATAGTGGGTTTTGGTATTTTGTGTAATTTAGAATTTTGGTAATTCCGTTCCCAGAAGTCAGTTCATAGATTAATATATATGATATGTGTCTATGTTGCTTCCTGATTCTGAAATCAGGAAAAAATTGTTGCCAAACTGTGTATTTGGTTCAGAAACTATGTCTCTATACCTAGATCACTGCTCTTAGAGCCCCAGGGGTGAGTTTTACCAGGCAGACTATGCCAATGTCCTGTTCTGGTTAAAGTTTTTCAATGTAATGTAGGGCTACCAGACATATTTTAAATGGCCTACGCATTTAATTCCATGGCAAGATACTATGTATATCCACTCTCTGTCAGTGGCTCTATTAGGCATTGGAGGAACACAACGTAGAAAAAGATTCTATCTTTATAAGCTCTGGTAAGGAAAACAGACAAGAAGGTAAGTGATTATTGTGCAGTCTGATAAGTATTTTTTATAGAGCTATATTTTAAGTGTTATAAAAATTAAAGAGGGGATTATCCAGATCAACCTATGGCATCAGGTTTTCTTGAAGATATAGTGCTTTAGCTGAATCTTAAAGCTTTAATGTGAGTTAGCTAAATAAATATAAATATATTACACTATTTGTATATATTGAGCACTTCGGCAACACACTTTGGTAACTTTGCACATTTTTAAATTCTCATAACAACGTATGTAGTAGGGAACAGTGTTATCTCATTTTTATAGATGAGAAAATTGGGACTTAAGTTAAATAACTTGCACTAGGTCTTTCAGTGATATGATGGGATTAAGTGAGTGTTAGAGAAGGGGTTTGAACCTGGTCATTTCTACCTTTAGAATTCACCTGTACATTTTAAAACCATGTATATTCTAGGCAGAAGATAGGCGAATGCAAAAGTATGGAGGGCTAAAATAGCAAGGTACATACCTGGAGCTTGAGGTCTTCCTCTGTCACCCAGGCTGGAGTGCAGTGGCATGATCATAGTTCACTGAAGCCTTGAGCTCCTGGGCTCAAGTGATCCTCCTGCCTCAGCTTTCCAAGTAGCTAGGACTACAGGTGCACACCACCATGCCTGGCTAATTTTTTAAAAAAATTTTTTGAGAGATGGGATCTTGCTATGTTGCCCAGGCT
>RJWJ010032320.1:0-18596 GCA_004363605.1 Indri indri
GTAAGCTCTTTGAGGCCAGGGTCTGTGTCTTTCCTCTTTGTCCCCAGGGCCTAGCTTAGTATATAGCACATAGAAAGCACTCAGTAAATGTTCTTTTGAAGGAAGGAAAGAAAGAAAGAAAGAACTCAACACAACGGTGTTAAGGAGGAATGTAGACACTAGGAACAAGACAGATCAGATAACATAAGGCCCTTCCAACCTTAAGCTTGGATGAATCTCTAGGGCAGGAAAACTAAAATTAATATGAAAGAGGAGTTTTATTGTGATCTCATCTCTCTCATTCGTCTGGCTCTCTTTCTCCTCCGATCTGCAGAGAAGAAAGATATATTCAGACCCTAAATGAGAGATAAGCCAATGATTTTGCAGGTGCTATCATTTAATTATTTGCCTGTTAAAGCCCAGCAATGTGCAACTCTTCCTTTTTTCTTCCTCTTCCTTATTATCTGCCTTTTCATGAAGGAAAATTAATGCACCAAAAGACTTACTAGAGGAATATGTGGTTCAATTGGGACTTCTCTTGTATCCTCTAATAACCCAGCAAACTGGTAATTCTTATTCCTTGCTGAATTACAAAGGATACATTATCGCTGCCTATTCCGTTGCAAGAGAATAATGGTGTGCGGAAGGAAGAGAAAGGGACATTATAGAAAGGGACATTATTTTTCCTGGCCTCTCTCCCAACAAAGAGGAAAAAGCTGTCGCCAAAGGGCTATGTGTTTTGCTAAGGCACTGAATCTTTCCCTCTGGCAATAGTATCTAAAATCCTCAGGTGAACCCAGAAATTATAGTTTTGGAAATCTCTTCTACTAAACTAAAAGTATGAATAAATACAAATGTTGGTACACGAATCTTTTATGCAATATTATTTGAAGTGGCAAAAGACAAAATACCAGAAACCACTTAGATATTTATTATAGGGGAATATAGAAATAAAATATGGGGTGTCCAAACTATAGATAGTATACAATTATCAGAAAATAATAAGTTAAATCTATATGTATTCACCTGGAGGAATTTGAATGAAACATAGGTGAGAAAAGCAAGTTATTTTTTTGAGTTTATACAGTCCCATTTTAAAAGATTATGACAATAATCTTTAAATATGTGACTGTATATATGTGTATATGTGTGTATATATGTGCATGTATACATATGATGTGAAATGATATGAAATGTGAAATGATGATGTGAAATGATATATACCAAAAGTTCATATGAGGGGGGTGGAAATTAGGCAGGAAGGGGATATTGTTGACTGTTCTATACAATGGTATTGTTTGGTTTGTTGCCTCAAGCTGGCATTGCTTTTGTACTTCAAAAGGAAAACCTAATTTAAAAACCATACTGCACACACACACACACACACACACACACACACACACACACACACATGCATTGAAGATAAAAGCCCTCAACTAGTCCTTTAAGTCTAAAAATCATTCTAATAAGCAGGATCCCTTTGACTCCTCTTAAAGGCTCCCCTGGTTAGCTTGTTATAATAGTTCACCTGGAGAAAAAAGCGGGAAAAAAGGAAGTTAAAACTCTCTAGCTGGGCTGCATAAGTCTTTTCTTCAACTGACAAGCCTGCTGAGTGAGAGCGGTGAGGGCCGTGGACGCCCACTCTCTGCAATGGCCCCTTGGACCTCTGTGTTCTAGGGAAGGAGGTAAGTAGAAAAAGGCAGGCTGATTGCCTCTTGGCTCTTAGCCAAAGGAGTTGCTGGGGGTGGGAGTGGAATTTTCCCATGGCAGAGGAAGAGGAAAAATCAGATCACATTTCCCACTGGCAGAGCCTATTTATTCAGGAAGATCTTGGGGCCCTTGCTGTTCATAACAGGAGTGTGTTCATTGAGTCATGCCTTAATTTTCACCATTAGAACTCTTTTCTTTTTTTTTCTTTTTTTTTGGTCTTTTTCCTTTTTTTTTAAATTGCCTTCAAGTTTGAAGGTGTTTCTCCCTAAAATGCAAACACCCTAGAGAAGTGTCGTGCACAGTCATTATTAGAGTAACTGCAAAAGGAAGTCAGGGCAAAACTAATGTGAAGAAATATTGGGTCAGCAAAGAAAGTGACATCCTCTGGAAAAATCAGACATTTCTCCCTCTTACCTTACCAAGCCAACTGCATCAGCAGCTTTTAGGAGTCTCGAGGGCCCACAGAGAAGGCTTCTCTTCTTTACCTTCTTCCACCCTCCCCCAACCAGAGTACTTGGATAGGAATCATGGACATTCAGAAACCATTTTTGTACAATTTCACTTGATAGCAAAGAGGTTAAATGCAGAGCCACAGGGTCATGTACTTGGAAGAGAGTTAATGGCCATCTATTCCCTCCACTACCAAAATACTAATGATACATGATGCCAGTTCTGGGGGCCAACTACCAGCTATGTGCTCTGTCATTTTGGGCAGTCCTTGTAACATCCCTGGAAGGAAGGGGCTTTGTTTACCCAGCTTACAGGTAAAGAAACAGGCTGAGTACCTTGCCCAAGGTCACACAGGCAGTAAGTTACGATGACCAGGCAATCAACCTCCAGATTCCATACTGTTTGCGCCAGGAACACTGCCTTTCTCTACAATGTTGCTGATCACAGTCTGCTTGGACACTTCAGTAATGGGGAGCTTGCTCTTTTTAGAGGCAGGCCATGGGTAATTACAAGGAAATTCTTTTTTTATGTTGGCTGTCTAGAAAACAGCCAGTACAACCATTGGTCATGTGTATACCTTTGAATGCTAAATGTATTTAATCCCTAGGCTTTCTCTGTTATTTCTTTAAACGGTTCTGTCCTGTATTTTCATCATCCTTATCCTACTTCTCAACTCACTGTCCAGTTTGTCACCATCCCAATGTAATTGTCGTGGCCAGAACTGAAAACAATAACTATCCAAATGTAAACTCCATGATGGCAGAGAACGTATGTATCTTGTTCACCAAAATGAATAACTCTTTTAGATATGGAAGGTTTGGTACAGAATAGAGCAGGACTCTCCCCTCCTCATTCTGGTTGTTTCTAAGTTGGCTAATGCAGTCTAGCTCACTGCTCACTTTATTGGCAGCCCTATCAACTCAGCCAAAGGTTGCTGTCACTTGGATTGCCAAGATTTTGTATAATCTACCAGCCAAAGCCAGGCGGGTCTTTCTTAACCCTGTTTTTGTAAAATGGGCTTTTTTTAAAAAAAACTTTTTGCCTCTAGAGACAGTGCACTATAGTGGAAAGAGCATACTCTTTGGCCACATACATACCTGGGTAAGAATCTTGGCTCTACCATCCACTGGCTGCGTAATCTTGGATCAATCATTTAGCCTCTCTGAGCCTTGATTTTGGGCACCTGTAAAATGGGGTAACAACACCTCTCTCACAGGGATGTTTTGAGGATTAAAAGAGATAATGGATATAGGGTACCTAACATACAAGAAATGCTTAATAAATTGTTAATTTACTCAAATAAAAACATTACTATTAATATTATCTTAAGTTCTTATACTATATATGCAGCTTAAGCATAGAAGGACATTGCGTATAGTCTGACAAGCAGAGACAAAAAAGAATATATTAATATGAAATCTCTGGTGCTTATATTAAAAAAACAACATCTATAGGAACCAAAACAACTGGAAAAATAAAAGATCAAGGCTGCTCTGCAAAAGACCACTCAGTCAGATGTCTCCCTGGCATAGTGCCAAGCCCAGAACAAGCAACACACAGCCTGTAGTTATGAAACACCGATGGCCCAGAGAGCCATCGGGTAATGCAGGTGCCATCCCAATGCCTCCAGGCAGGCCTCCTGGGTGTCAGAAACATAAATCCGAGGCAACTTGGCATGAGAAATCAGGAAAGAATGAAGGATTTAATCCATTCAATTATTCACTAAGCATTATGGAGCACCTAGTATAATCCAGGTATTGCGCTCAGCTGTTGCTCATACGCAAAGGACAAGGACACATAGTCGCTGCCCTCAAGCAGCTCTGAGTCTAGCAGGAAAGACAAGGACACAAATGTTCACAAGACAGTGGGGTAAGTGCACAAATGGTATGTGCAAAGTATAGTGCAGGTAAAAAGGACTGACGAATGTGTCAAAGAAATGACCTTATTTCCATTAATACAATCTTATCTTTGAGCAAGGGGCAAGATATTTGCTTAAAAAGCAATGAGCTGGGACTCAGGAGACAGGAGTTCTCATCCCTTCCTGCTTTTCTTTGGCTTTACGTAAATATTTTCTCCTGCTTGGGCTGTGTGCTTCTTAAGGTTCAGGCAGGGACTTAAGCTCTCTGTGTCTAAGTTTTCTCCTCTGTAAAATGGAGATGGTAAAAATGTCTGCTTCATAGGATGAAGTGACTTAATGTTTGTAAAAGTACTCAGAATAATGCAAGGTTTATAATAAAGCACTGTATACCTGCTAAAGAAAATAAATATAACTATCCTAATTGTTTCTGTCACCAAGCCCCCATTTTAAACCTCTTAGTGAAAGGAATCAAACAACTTTTCAAGGACCCTGCAAGGCCCATCAGTGAATCTCATATCATCAGACGACACTGCCCACGGACCTCCTGGCTGCAGCTGTCTCCCAGGACCCAAGTTCCCATTTAGCTCCTGGATCACTGTAGCTCTCCCCAACACTATTCCCATGACAATTCTCATGATTTCTTTATCTACATAGAAGATTATTCCGGTATCCTGGTTTCTTTATTATTCTCTACCCTACCTGAAAAACTCATATGCATGGGTCACACTCTTAACACTGTCATTTTGACGTTTAACAGAATATAATTTATGTTTATGTTTACTTAGGGAGCTCCCACCTGTTCCTAGTTTGTACAGAGCTATTTATATCACACATATTTTTGAACATATATTCAGTTTTTCTGATGAAGGAACTAAATGAGTCATAAAGTAGTGGGTTGGAATAACATGGCTCATTATTATACAAATTAAGCTAACCAATTCCATTACTAACACAAACATATTTTGTTTTAGATGTTTCTTAGGTAAAGTTGCAGTCCTTGGAGATTAAACACATAGTCTCCAACATTAAATGGGTGTGGGTGGGGAAAGCCTTTGCATTGAGTTGCTCGAAAAAGAATCTATGTATGTGTCAAGAAGGTTGTCATTCTATTATAGAAAGGGAGAAAATCTGTTAAAATGTAAAGAAAGCCCTTTCTTCACTTCTAGACGCTCTCATCCTTGTGTTTACCAAGTTAATAAAATACTCCTCTGCCCTCTCTTCCTGTCTTCACCAGCCTTCCCATTTTCCACCATGGAATTCTGTGTTTCACCGCAGAGTCCTCTAGCCATCTAGACGTGGATGACCGCTCTAGCTTCAGCCCTAGCATTGCTGGAGCCTGGGACTGGGCTGCTCCCTGGATCTGTCAGGAGCCCTAGGCCCCTGCCATAGCCACCGTCACGTTCCAGCCTTTCAAAATCCTGATCTACTGACCCAGATTATGCAACTGCATGAGGGCTCCTGATTTCTGTATCCATTTGAACTGCCCGCTGGGCTGAGAGCTCTCCTCTGCATCTTCATCTACGTATCTGGGTCCTGACACCCTACTTAGTCCTCGCTGGAATTCCAACTCTGTCGCTCGTTGTGATACTTGAGGCAACTAACCTGAGCTTTGTGAATTTCCATTTTCTACACCTTGGGGCCGTTGCAAGGACAAAATGAAGTACAACAGACAGATGGACATACATGTAGATACACACAAGGATATAGATAGAGGTATATAGATGTTCAAGAAGCATTAGTTTTCTACACTGTCTTTACCAATCTCAGCTTCCGGTGCCATGGCCATTGCTTCAGACCTCCTTGACTCTCTGTGGAAGCCTGAGTATCCCGCACTCTCACAGACACTATCCTGTGTGTCTACTATTCCCGTGCCATCCCCGCTCCCTTCGTCTTCCTTCCCAGCCTGCACCACTGAGGTCCCTGCAGGCACTGTGGCTGAGCCAGCACAGCTCACAACAGAGCCATCCGTTTGGATCATCTTCCCTTCTTCTTCCCTATCCCTACACCCATACTCCCCAAATTCCAAGTTTGGTCTGAGAGCTAGCAGCAGCAGTATCACCTGGGAGCTCGCTAGAAATGCAGAATGTGGTGCCCCACTCCACACATGGAGGTTCTGCATTTTAACAATATCCCCAGGTGATTTGTAAGTACACCACCATTCGAAAAGCATTGCACTAGATTATTTCTTAGGGCTTAAATCAAAATCATCACCTCTATGAAAGTTTCACTAATCCCAGCCAACTTGTCCACTGACCTCTATTTGAGCACTATTATTTACTGTCTCCTCTGTGCTCTCATCCACCCAACTGTTCACCCAGCCATCCACCCATTTGCTCATCTACTCACCCACCCATCTGCCCATCTGCCTCCCATCTACCCATCCATCCATCTTTGAATCTGCAAACACTTTGTAAGGGCTTACCATGGCAAAACACTCTCCTCATTGATGGAGATGAAAAGATGAACCCTACACACTCCTTTCCCTCAGAGAGCTCACGGTTTTGTGGAGGAGGTAACTAGTTTTTAGACAATTACAACATATTGCCAATGAGTGTTATTTATTCAGTAGTCACAAGTATTTCTTTTTGGTAGGATAAGGGTTTGGATAGAGGGCTTGGGAGCATGAAGGAGGCACATCCCGCTCAGTCAATGAAGTCAAGAAGACTAACCAGAGACAGTGACATCCAAGCTGAATGCTAACCCTTCAAGTTTCGGATTACACATTCCTGCTCCAGGAAGGCTTCTCTGAAGTCCCTGTACTAGGTTAGGGGCTCTTACACTATGCTCTATCCCACAGGAATCAGTCTGCCGTGGAGCCAAGGAAACACATTCCTGGCTTTGGGAACGGCATGTGTACAAGTCTACAGGCTAAAAATATCATGGAGCATGTGGTATATGTATTAATCTATCCCCTGCATTGCAGTGATTTATGTACCTATCTGTTTCCCCCTATTCATCTGCGAGTTCCTTAAGGGCAGGAACTGGGTCTTGTTGATCTCTGTATCGCTAATAGCCAGCACAATTCCTGGCACATAGTAGGTGTTCAATAAGTACGCAGATGGGACAGTAACAAGAAGATAGGTCTGGAGAAGGATTTCTTCTGAGTTTCGTTTGTTGTCCATCAAACTGGTATTTTGAGTTCCCTTCTAGAGCAGTACGATAAGACCAGTAAGACAAAACGGTTTTTTTAATTAAGGGAAGAAATTGCAGATGGTGGTAGGTTCTATAAGCTGCAATTATCCTTTAAAAAAACTATCTTATTCATTGCTAGCGATCAAAAAAGGTGAGGAGGAAAAAGTTGAGAGGTAGCTGGACAGTGAAGAATGACTGTAAGTTTTTGGTTTCGCTGCGTCTCCACTTTCCACTCCAAAGGCACGTGTGACTTTTGCTGGAGACTCATGTGCCTTAGTTACAGCTCCTGTGCTACATTTCTTCTGCATGCAGCACAAGGGCGGGTGGCTCTTCCGTTCATCCCTGAGAAGGGAGCCCAAGATCAGCTGGTTTGTTCTGGTTACATGAGCTGAAGTAGAGACAGCCTCAACAACCACCCCCTTTCAAAAAAAATTCTATTGAGATTATGAACTTTAGGGTCAATCAGATATTAAAAATCCTCTAGTCCACCAGGGTCCAACTTGCACCCTTTAGATTCATGAGAGCTATTGCAGAAGATCCACAAATCTATGTTGGCATCTAGCGTTGGGTGCAGACTGAATAAAGGTTGTGCCTCCACCAACACTGACTCTAGAGCCACACTTCCTGGGTTTGAATTTCAGCTCCACCAGTACTAGTTGTGTGTTTAGGCAAGATACTTTCTGTCCGTAAAATGGGGATAACTATACTTATTTCATAGGACTAGATGAGCTAAGATTTGTATAGCTCTTAGCACAGCATCTGGAACATATTGAGCACTATATAAATGTTGGTTAAACAAACAAATAAAAAATAAGCTGGGTGTGGTAGTACATGCCTGTAGTTCTAGCTATTCTGGAGGCTGAGACAGGAGGACCGCTTGAGCCTAGGAGTTCAAGGCCAGTCTGGGCAATATAGTGAGACCCTGTCTGTAAAATAAATAGATAGATAGATAGATAGACAGATAGATAGAACTGGTTGTCATATTTATTACAACTCTAATAAATAACTATTTGTCCATATATTTAGCATTGCCTGTTTCTCCCTAGCCTGTAAGGGCATAGGAGAGCCATGGCTGCCTTGTTGTTAGTGATCTGTACTGTGCTGGCGGAGTAGCTGGCACCTAGTGTTTGGTGGACACCATTGTGTGGGATAGGCTCTTGACTTCCTTCCTCACCACATCCTCCTGCTCAAGAACCTACTACGGCTCCCTATTGCTTACTCCACTAAATCCAGTTTCTCGTCTGAATGTTAAGGCCGCAGAAACCTGGCCACATTTGGTCTCTCTAGTTCAGGGGTCCCTAACCTATGGTGAGTTGTATAATTATTTCATTATATATTACAATGTAATAATAATAGAAATAAAGCACACAATAAATGTAATGCCCTTGAATCATCCCAAAACCATCCCTCCCCCTCTCTGGTCTGTGGAAAAATTGTCTTCCGTGAAAATGGTCCCTGGTGCCAAAAAGGCTGCTCTAGTTCGTGCATTCTTAACAGGGGCAACATCGCCCCCAAGGGGGCAAATATTGGTTCTTGGGGGTTGGGGAAAAAATCTTACTCTTTTTATGGATATAGACACACAAACGAATCTGTAGTACACAACAGAGATACAATATATCTGTGGTGTTAAGATTTCATTGGAAGGCCAGGCGCGGTGGCTCACGCCTGTAATCCTAGCACTCTGGGAGGCCGAGGCGGGCAGATTGTTTGAGCTCAGGAGTTCGAGACCAGCCTGAGCAAGAGCGAGACCCCGTCTCTACTAAAAATAGAAAGAAATTAATCAGACAACTAAAAATATATAGAAAAAATTAGCCGGGCATGGTGGCGCATGCCTGTAATCCCAGCTACTTGGGAGGCTGAGGCAGGAGGAACACTTGAGCCCAGGAGTTTGAGGTTGCTGTGAGCTAGGCTGACACCACGGCACTCACTCTAGTCCGGGCAACACAGTGAGACTCTGTCTCAAAAAAAAAAAAAAGATTTCATTGGAGGGGCCACTTAAGAAAAATGCCTAAAAATGTTCCCAGGTGAGGGGAAATAATGAAAAACAGTTTAAGAAAGACTGATGTAGCTTTATTTCCCTCAAGAGAAAGAGCTCTCGCAGCACAAGGGGGTGAGGAAATCATCTTGTCTTTTCTTTGGTCCTCAGTTTTCTCAGAAGTAAAATGAAGGGAACTTGCTTGTCGCCTCAGAGGCCCTTTTCAACTCTGACAGTTGACACCTCCAGGACTCAGGGGCTCACCAAGACCCCCTATATGCCCTCACACAGAGCCTGTGCCCTGTTCACTTGTGAATGTCCCTGCCCCCACCGCCGTTACCTACTCTTGTCATTCCCCCTCCACACACCTCAAGAACTTCCCTCTTCTCCTCCCCTTTTCGAGGTCCCCCCTCCTACATTTGAAGCCTCCTCTGATAACACTCCCACCTGCAATCCGGACAGTGCCGGGAGGGTGTGTGAGCTAGGATCTGAGTGATGGGTGGGTCCTCAGAGTCTCTGGAGATGGGATTTCTAGCCAGCGCCTAGTACAGTGCTTGGCATGAAATAGACGCTTCATAAGTACTTGCTGGGTGAAGAATGCATGACTAAACAAATGAATTGTATTTCTGGCTCACTCCCCCTTTTCCTCTCCAGCCCCTTCCACAATGTCCAAAGCAGCAAACAACCCACTGGACAGGGAGGGACTGTCCTAGTTTGGGTTTCCCCACAAGCAAGCCACGAGAACAGGAATAGAGTGCAGTTGTCTATTTGGAAAGTAACCCCCTGAAATTCTGGTAGGGGAGTGGAAAAGTAAAGTAGGGAAGAACAGCTACCAGTAAAAATTGTGTTACCAAGCAAGTCACCACTGTGGGCAACCAGAGCTTAATTCCGCTAGAGAACTCCAGGAGCCAGTGTGGTTGCCCCGCAAAGGAGGAGGAAGCTGGGGTACTCATCCACCAAATCCCATCTGACAAGGACTGAGCACGACTCCCAGGAGGCATTGACCCCTGGTACTTTCAGCTTGCAGCAGGTGAAGGCACAGGGGTCACCAGCATTCAGAGAATGCCCTTAGGCAAAGAGCCCCAGGTGCTGACAGTCACTATTCAGACCGGGAGCAGTTAAGGACAAGGGATGTGGGGGGAGCGCCTACAGCGTCCTCTACAGGGATCGAGGTCAGGAGTGAGGTAGAAAGAACTGTTGGAAATCTTTCCCTTCTCCCCTTTCCCAGGTCCTGAACACAGACCATCCCAAACAGATAAAAGTACTGTCTAGCATTTGTGAAACACCTTGCATTTTTTAAATCTTCCTTTCTCCTTGACATCACATCAATCCTGAGGTGACACCCCTGCAGTGAGCACCAATGGCCATCGCTGGATGGGGCTCCCAGGAGTTACGAAATGTCAGGGAGGGCAGGAGGTGGGTGGCGGTGGTGCTATCGCTATTGTCTCCATTTGGCAGATGAAGACAGAGGGGTACAGAGATTTAAACACTTTTTAATCAGAAACAGAGTGGATTAGAAGATAAGCACTTATCTTCTAAGAGGCAGAGCTCTTTTCCCAGCTGCAGGACATGTTACGTCCAGGATATGGTGGCCTCGTTATGGTCTCTACTCCTCCAGCTCCTTCCTGTCTGGTAGGGTGACCACCCTGAGCCACTCCCGTCCCCCGGTGGGGTTAGAGGCAAGAAAACACAGCTGGTCAGGGCAAACGCTCTCTGACACTCCATCCCACCCTGAATTGGGAAGGAAAGCCGTGAGCTTTAGACTCGACTCTGCCATTCACTTCCTGTAAGGCTGTGGCCAAGCCATTCACCCTCTCGACCCTCTGTGGCTTATCTACAAAATGGTTAATCCGTGAGATAAGGCAGGGAATGTTTTGTCAGACTGTAGTGTGCTATAAAAATATAAGATGTTAACATCACTGTGGTTAATAATGTCTCCTTTCTCTGCACCTTTACTGTGCTCGTGTAGGAGCCGCACGATAGCACTGACAACGTCTCCCCTCATTTCGTTCCAGACGCCTTGCCCTCCCTGCGGGTGCCATGTTCTTCCCTGTCTCCGTGCCTACACAGTAGCGTGTCCCTCTGCTCAAGTTTTCTCCCAGGTACCTCCCGCTCATCTTTCAGGACTCTGCCCCAGTGACACGTCTTCCAGAAATTCTTTCCCTGAGTACCACCCTGTGCAGTCTAAGTAGGATGTCCCATCTCTGGGAACCCGTAAGTCCCCCGGTCCCCTCTGTTGCTTGTTGCCTTCTTCATCTCCCCCATCAAAGCTGTAAACTCCTGCAAAGCAAGGGCCCTTGCTTTTATGTCCCTATCCCCAACTTTGAACAGACATTGCTCAGTAAGTGCTTGTTGAGTGAATGAATGAATAATGAGCAGATATGAGTTATCTGTTTCCTCAACCTGTGTGTGAGCTACTCGAGGACAATGAAAGAACACTGGACTTGGAATTGAGGGGCCTGGATGATTCTTTTCTGCTTCACGTTAGTATTGGAGGAGAGACTTTTAGCAGCAGCATCAGAAGATATCCCCTAACCTGGGTCTAACATGGTTTGGGGCAGTTATCTTCACAAAGCCTAGGGCACTTGTCCCAAAGGTTGAGTCAAATTCTAGACCTTAGTCACCTGCAATTTCAACCTGAGAAAATGCCATTTGCTGCTCAAAAATTGCAGATTTATTGTTGGCCTTCCTTTGCCTGTTACATTGTCTTCCAGGGAGAAACTGTGTTTCCCTGCTGGGTGAGTGGTTCTTCCGTAGCCACTTAGCAATCACTGGAGAATCTATTGTTTTTACTATTGTGGCTTGATTAGACATTAGTGTTTATTCGGCCTAAATGTTCCGGGTACTGCACATGAATTATAGCACTTTGGAATTGCAAGGAGCCTTAGAAATCATGGGCTTTGGAGCTTGAGACCCGAGTTTAAATCTTGGGTCGTTGGAAAAAAAAGCAGGGTGGGCAGGAGGGAGATGAGTCAAAAAAAAAAATCTGGGGTCCTTGGACAAACCTTAGTTTTTTCATCTGTCAAATGGGGAGAGTAATATTTCACAGGGTTTTTCTGTGTATTCAATAGAATAAACGTTCTTTAATTAGAAACATTATCGGTATATAGTATCTTGGACATAAGAAGACTGAATAACTGTTTTATTCCTCTCTTCATTTTACAGATCAGCAGATCAGCAACTTCAGGCCCAGAAAAGTAAAAAGTTCTAACCAGTATCAAATCACTAGTCTGGGCTGGGTGCAGTGGCTCACGCCTGTAATCCTAGCACTTTGGAAAGCTGAGGTGGGAGGATAGATTGAGCTCAGGAGTTTGAGACCAGCCTGAGTAAAGGTAAGACCCTGTCTCTACAAAAATTAGAAGAAAAAAAAATTAGCCGGGCATGGTGGCGTGTACCTGTAGTCCCAGCTACTCAGGAGGCTGAGGCAGGAGGATCGCTTGAGCCCAGGAGTTTGAGGTTGCAGCGAGCTAGGCTGATGCCACTGCACTTTAGCCTGGGTGACAGAGTGAGACTCTGCCTCAGAAAAAATAAAAAAAAAATTTAAATTTTAAAAATCTCTAGTCTGTAAAACACCGAGAGTTTGAACTCTGGTGTCTTGATTTCAGGTCCCAAACTATTGTTTTGTGCACATGGTAGATTTATGAAATCTCTTAACTACTCACTAAGGAAGTAATTTTTCCTAGGCCACAAGCAGATAACTCAGTTAGCGAATCACCAAGCAAATATGTTAAGAAGAAACGCACGGCTCTCTATGAGACTGGTGTTCAACATCCAGGATCTCTTGAACAAGCAAAGTCAGCATCCCTCAAGCACTCTGTCACCAAGGCTAGTCTAGCCCATTATTGAAGTTTACAATTCAGGCCAATGGGTAAAATTGTGCAAAATGCGTTTATTCCCCTACTGTAAACTCACTTCTGCACCAGTACCTTCAGCACTACCCTATAGATGTTTCTGGGCCTTCCATCAAGGCATTAGTGCCTCCACTTGAGGGCAGCAACCTCCTCATTAGATTTCTTACTCTTAGTCTTGCCACCTTTCCAACTCATTCTCCTGGTTGACATCAGAATTCTTTTTCTAGAACACAAATCTTGTCCTGTCACTCCTCTGCTCAAAAACTCTCAATGGCTCCTGATTTCTACAAGATGAAGTACAGACTTTTTAACACAGGGAAAACATCAGTGCATTTTAAAATGCATGTATAGCCCAGGCGTGGTAGCTCACGCCTGTAATCCTAGCACTCTGGGAGGCTGAGATGGGAGGATTGTTTGAGGTCAGTAGTTTGCTCAAGACCAGCCTGAGCAAGAGTGAGACCTGTCTCTACTAAAAATAGAAAAATTAGCTGGGTGTGGTGGCGCGCCCCTGTAGTCCCAGCTACTCAGGAGGCTGAGGCAGGAGAATCGCTTGAGCCCAAGACTTTGAGGTTGCTGTGAGCTAGGATGACGCCACGGCACTCTAGACCAGGTGACAGAGCGAGACTCTGTCTCAAAAAAATAAATAAATAAGTAAGTAAATAAAATGCATGAATATATCTAGCCGGGTCATATATGTATTAGTTTGCAAGGACTGCCATAACAAAGTACCACCAATTGTTGGGTTAAACAACAGAAATGTGTATCATCACAGTTCTGGAGACTGGAAGTCCAAGATTAAGGCATCAGCAGGGTTGGTTTCTGCTGAAGGCCTCTCTCTTTGGTTTACAAATGGTTACCTTCTCACCATGTCCTCACACAGTCCTTCCTCTGTGTGCACACAGACCTGGTATCTCTTTGTGTGTCTAAATTTTCTCTTCTTCTTTTTTTTCTTTTTTTGAGTCAGGTTCTTGCTATATTGCGCAGGGTGGTCACCGTACATGGCTAATTTATTTTTTAAATTTCTTTTAGAAACAGAGGTCTCACTATGTTGCCCAGGCTGGTCTTCAACTCCTAACCTCAAGCCTCCCAAGTAGCTGGGAATACAGCCTCCCAAGTAGCTGGGATTACACACCCAGCCAAATTTTCTCTTCTTACAAAGACACCAGTCGGATTGGATTAGGGCTGACCCTAATACCTTTATTTAATTTACCTTTTTAAAGACCATCTCCCAATACAGTCACATTCTGAAGTACTGGGGGTTAGGGGCTTTAACATATGAATTTGGGGGGATGCAATCAGCCAGTAATAATATGTGAACATTAAATATGTCTTAAAACTGTAAGTTCTAGAGTATATCAAAGTGGTATTATAAGTTAAATTATTTGGTTAATTTTTATATCTCAGAGGTCAATTCTCTTTGAAGGAAAGGCCTAGAATTTGGCATTACCAAATGCCTGACTGGCTTGAGGTGGGCACTGAGAACTGCGAGAGTGGGACTCCCAGAATTAGCGATGCTGCCAGGTCTCAGTCATCATCGCCAGGATCCTTCTCAACAAGACTGTGACCTAATTGGAGGAAAGAGATTCCATCTTATTCAACTTTCCATGCTATCCTGATGTCTGGTTGGCACCCAATCAATGTGGGGTTTTTTAGAATGCAAGGAAATCAATCACTCCAAAGCCCTGCCCCTCTCAGACCTGCTTTTGGTTTCACTGAGCATCCTTCTCTTCCTCCGGCACATCTCTCACTCTCTCATGTCTTAGCTTTTCTCTCATCCTTGAATGCCCTTTCCCCCTGAATTCCAACTTACTCACCATGTCCTGACTTGTATGGAAGATAAACACCTCCCCCTCGGCTCTCATAGGATCATGAGCATTGCGTTATTTAATGGATACCAGGACCTATTTTAAAGGTCAGTTTTCCTGTCACCCTCTCTAGACTTTAAACTCCTTGAGGGCAAGAAAAACATTCCCTCATACAGCAGGGACTTAGTAAATGTTAGCTAGATGAATTGGTCTGCAATTCTGCACAGTGGTTTGGGTGACGGTAGCATACACGGCTGGACACAGGGAGTGAGTTTGCCATAGCCCTGTCTTTTTCCCAGACCCAAGAAGAGCCACACGCCCAGCCTGGCTCTAAGTCAGATAGAGGACATAGGTCATTTCACGATGTGGCCCATGATCCTCAGGTCTACCCCCAAAGAGTGCCCAAATCAAACAACGGCTCTGGAAATTGACTACCCACCTCCTGCATCCACTCTCCTTGCTCTCAGCACTCTGCCATCTGACCCTGGCACTGCCAGCTTCTCAGTCCAGGACTCAGGCTGTGCTAAAGAATCAGCAAGAATGATGATCTGTCTTTGGAAAATGTGTATAATGATAGTTAACTGGCGGGAAGAGGAGGTGTATTTTGTTATGAATGTGATTGAAAAACAAACTTGTTAATAACTGTTCCTGGATCGCGATATTAATATGAGTGTCTTATTATATTCTGTAGAATAGGTTGCATTGTCTAAATTTTCTACACAAAGCATGTTTGACTTGTTTAATTGAAACTAATTATACACATTATGAATAGAATAAAACCCCACCGTAACATCCTAAAGAGGGTCCCTGAAATTCAATCATAACATGTGGAGCCTTGATATTGTGCAATTACTGAAACCAGAAGAAACCTGAGCAGCTGGCTGTGGGGTTGTCTGGGGGTCAGTTTGTGCCATCTACATCTGTTCCTGCCTTGGCTATTGTTCGGCCCTTCCTATTGGTGATTGTCCTCTCTACTTTAAATGTTCACGAAGATGATTCTGGGACCTGTGGCTGGCTGGGTTTCTGGACAACAGCAGCAATTCACAGACTCTTCCAATTGGATGATCCTCGCATTATGAACACAGTTCACAGACATTAGGCCAGGAGCATCTGCCTGGAACCCCGGGGACTCTGCATATCGGAGCTCTCTGCCTTTCGTCCACCCGGCCTTCCTGTCCACGCTTCCTCAGAGGAGAGGTGGGAAGACATTTCTGGAAGTGGCAGGCAGGGTCAGCCACCTCGTATATGAATTTGTCTGATGGGGGAGGGTCATTATCTTGGGAACTGTGGCAACCACAGAGTTGCATCACTCAGATCTTCCTTCAAGAAAAAAGTTGCTGCAAGCAGTGTGGGTACCCGACAGCCTGGAGTGTTCACATCCTTGGGATCTGTCTCAGCTTTGGCGTGCCAAGGCCATGCACTTCCTCCAGCCAATGACTAAGCACAGCAGGAATATTAAGGGCCTGGCTGGTTTTGTCCCATGTGGGACTCTTCCAGCAAGTGATCTTTGTTCCACAGCTTCCCAGATGGGTCATCCAAGACTTTCTCAAACCTGTATCATGGTCTGAGGCTCTTCCTATACAAGCCTGCTTCTTCCTCCTTTATCTTTCATATGTATAATTACTCCCCACAAACCTCTTGCGCTCCTAATTTCAGCTCAGTGGACCCTACTACCGGAATTTTGTGTCTTTGAGCACACACACACGTGTGTGTGTATACATATTTTTTTTTTGGTTAAAGAACTCATGAGTATGACTAACACCTTAGCCATCCATGTAGCCTTGAAGGACCTACTCATTCAGCCAACATTTACTAAGCACCTACTCTGAATAGAAACATTGCTTCTGCCCTCAACAAAGCCCAGTCTAATGAGGGAGACAGAGAGGAAAATAGATCAGCAAGATACATTGCGATATCTTTGTGTATGCATGTAGGCTTCTAATTTTTTAAGTAAATGAACACAAACCTCTAATGAGTTCCCAATGTTCTCATCTTATGTTTTCTTTAGTAGATTGGACATTCCTCTTGCAATCTTGTTTATTACTTTGCTTCACAAAGTATTTTGCTACTAACATAACACAGTTAAACTCAAATGCACACCCAATTGGGAAATTCTAATAAATTCTAAATTGGAGATTTGAATTAATGTGTCCTTGAATAACACAGTTGATTATATTGTCCTCAGTATTTCGGTTTCTGGTGCTTTGTTGTTTTTGGTCCTGAAATGACTGATGATCAGCAGATCTAATAATGACAGTAATGATTGAAGTCCAGATGTAATAAGATTTAAGCCATAGTCACATTAAAGCTGATAATAATAAGCCTCTACCCATACATTAAAGCCTTAGTTCACTAATTGTACCTGTAACCTAAGAAACCAGAGCAAGCAACTGCTGAAAGGAGAACCAAGGACACAACAGAGGAGCCAATATTCTGTAGCTTCACAGTTGGATTTTCTCTGTTCTAAGAAACTCCAAAAGGATTTGTTGCCACCTTTGGGTAGTTCATAGCAAGGAGAAGTTGGGGCATATATTAATTTTCTGAATTATGTATAAAAAGACCTGCATGGTATCCTTGACATAGACGTATCAAAGTCAACCACACTTCTGGCATCATCCTTTCCATACACACACACACACACACACACATTTTTTTTTTTGAGACAGAGTCTCACTCTTTTGCCTGGGCTAGAGTGAGTGCCGTGGCATCAGCCTAGCTCACAGCAACCTCAAACTCCTGGGCCCAAGCGATCCTTCTGCCTCAGCCTCCCAGGTAGCTGGGACTACAGGCACTCACCACCATGCCTGCTTAATTTTTTCTGTCTTTAGTAGAGACAGGGTCTTGCTCTTGCTCAGGCTGGTCTAGAACTCCTGACCTCAAGCGATCCTCCCACCTCAGCCTCCCAGAGTGCTAGGATTACAGGCGTGAGCCACCGTGCCTGGCCCACACATATTTTTTAATGGATCATCAATGACAATGAAAAAGGAAGGGAGAGAACTAACATTTCTTTGAGCACCTTCCATATACCAGGTACTACGATTTGCACTTTATACTTATCTAATGTTTGGAACAACTCTTTTGTAATTATTAATCTCCATTTTGGGGAAAAACAAAGAAACAAACTGAGAGTTAAAAAAGATAGATGATGTGCCCCCAGTTTGTTTTTTTTTAACAGTGCACAAGGACAGAGAATAAAATCCAAGTGTGTTTGACTTGCAGGATTTTATATCACACTCACACAGACACTTTTTAGAAAATTTGACACATAGAACCTTGTAAAAACTACCTTGAAAAATCAAGCCTTGATTCTTAGCTGCCGTAAGGTATTAGCTTTTGAATGGTTTGTTTTGTGGAAATCATACCTTTAAGATTTGGGATTTCTTTTCCAACCACACGTAAAGAGTGATGTGATTTGGCAAGCAGTATCTGGCTTCCACCACTGTGAGTCCTAGATTTCACATCACAGTTGATCATTGAGGGGCAGACTATTTTCTCATAGAAACAGCTTTATCATTGGTGGTTGCATTCCTGAGCTACATTCTCAGCATCAAAAAAATCAAATGAAAAAGCGGTGATAAAAACAAATATAAACCTTCATAATCATTGTGAACAGTCAAACTGATTCACAGCCTATAAAATAAGCACAATTTCCCAAAGGTTGGTTCCCAGGGTACTGTTATAAACTCTACCTATGGCATATATCACATATAAATCTAGACTACTGATAAATGAATCAAAAATTAATAGTCTAGCCATAATATATATTAAGTAAACATTTAAATAAGTATTTTTCTTGCATTTTAGAATTTTGGAGGCTTTTTTTTTTTTTTTTTTTT
>RJWJ010032321.1:0-18593 GCA_004363605.1 Indri indri
TTTGAGCCAAATACAAATTGTTGTCTCTTTCTTTCCAAGCATTTGAACTGTCTTTGAGAAAATCAAATTCAATGAACTTTTGTGTTTTCAACTATGAGGATATCAACTTTAAGCTGGAAGTATTCTTGGAAAAAATCTTCTTTTGCTCACTAGACCTGTAGACAGAATGTCACAATTTTAAACTATTGCTTCTTTTGCTATGGACACAATTAAAGTCTTTCTTAATGTGAATGGACTTATTTTACTGCAGGCAATTCTGCTCAGAGAAAATTGCTTTTTATGTTCCCAAACACTTTCATGATATTTAAAGGATGTTTAAGGATACTATTATGTCTTTAAAATTGATGTATTAAAATCAATTTGAGATTTTAATCATATGTGAAAGAGTCAGTAAATGTTAGAAGCTTGGGATCAGTAGTAAATGCATTTGGAGGGGACAATAAAAATATTTAGCATTTAATGTGGCACCAGAACGAACTAATCAAAATGGGAACTTGACTAATCAGAAAAGAAACTGATAATAAATAACTGATTGAGCTGTAATGGTGTGTACTAGCTGGTTATTGACTATTTATTTGTAAATATTCATAATAATTCTGGGCTTAAGGAATGAAAATGTGATAAAAAGAAACATTGCCATTATCTAAAAGCTATTGTTTTTAACAATTTTAAAACTGGCATTAATTTCCCTATTTAGAATTTGGGACAAAGCCAAGACAATTTTAAGTAAAAAGTCATGCCAGAATTTAATGCTTTAATTAGGCCACATAGGCAAAATTTTTTATAAAATCAAGAGAAATAAGAGAAAAACAGTGGCCACACAAAGAGAAAGTTACTGCTTTTAAAGTTATTCTATTCTGAGTTATATAGAACTATTTACTATTTACTTTAAAAATCAATCACAATTCCACTTTATATTGTAAAGTAAACTGTTTTGCAGAATTTAATAGGATTATGCTATTGATTCCATCTGTACAATGCTAGCTGGTATTGCATACCTATGAACTATGTGGTCCATTATGTTACTGAGCACAAGAGAAAAGGGATTAGTTTATGAAAGAACAAGAAGATTTCATGGCTCCACACAATGTTCACATACCTGTTAACTCAATAGTCATTTTATGTTAGTAAATGTCAACCAATAAAACAAAACAAAATGAAAAAGTAGTCTCTTTTAATCCTTGAAGCACTGACTAAGCCTATTTGAAAAACTCAGTTTGGGAACCTATTCAAAATCCAAACACTAAAAAGTAAACATTAAAGTTACATTCATTTGTTTTATTCACAGAGATGAAAATACTATTGAATCATTTATTTCCACTGCATGTGATCTCAGTAATTTCTGTAATGTCTTCTAGAGAATCATTTAATCAGACCAGATACTAATGTTTAGCTATTGTGGCTGATTTTCCATCCAAGTCAGGAAAAAGAGTGACATTGTGGGGATGCGGGGGTAGGAGAGAGAAGAAACTCCAAATGCCCTCTGCTTTTAATAGTTATCTATATATAAAAACAATATACCAGATATACCTGTATATTCTCTGGTGCAAAAGGAAAATTTCAAATTGTTCATGCCTAAAATTATTTTTTTTCTTACGTGCTTCTTATTTGAATTCTCAATATCATGGATTTTCATCTCTGTTTATTTTTTTAGAGATAGAGTCTCTGCCTTGCTCAGGCTGTCCTAGAATTCCTGGGCTCAAGGGCCCCTTCCACCTCAGCCTTCTTTCTGAGTAGCTGGGACTACAGATGCATGCCGCTGTCCTGGCTCTCATCAGCTTTATTTTTATTTCTTAGACATTGTCAGTAATGAGAAACTTATCTTAACAGAGAATTCAGTTAAAATATATTTATTTGTAAATACACTTATATAGCATTGGTTAGGTTGCAAAGAACCTTTAATTGCTTTCTAAAGAAATTTTCATAATTTCTAATTAAGCATTATAGTCTGAAAATAATTTGGAAAAAATTAATAGTCACTTACACAGATAGCCACTATTTCTCAAATTCATAGCTGTTATTGTATTGTCCAAATGTCAACATCAACATTTATTGCTTCTTCTACAAAACAGGTACTGCTTTTCTTCCTCCATTTTGAGGCCTTAACAATGCATCTGTGTTTCAGTTTCTCTGTCTCATCCTTGGATGCCCATGGTCATAGGCAAGAACTGCTGAGGTCTGAGTTCTTTATTTTTAAAAATTTTTTAAACAGAGTCTCACTCTGTCACAACCTCAAACTCCTGGGTTCAAGGGACCCTCCTGCCTCAGCCTCTCCAGTAGCTGAGACTACAGGCGCACACCATGACACCCAGCAAATTTTTCTATTTTCAAGAGAGACAAGGTCTCACTCTTGCTCAGGCTGGTCTCCAACTTCTGAGCTCAAGCGATCCTCCCTCCTCGGCCTCCTGGAGTGCAAGGATGAGAGGTGTGACCCATTACAAAGAAGTTGGGATGTGAATCATGTGGTATCTAATTCACCTTTCTCTTTATACCTATATATATCATTTAGGTTTTCCACAGCTTTCCACCAGAAAAAAAAGACTATTTACAATGTTTATTCTTACCCAGCCTGATAAATACATATGAATTTACATAAATATCCATGTAAATTTTTGTGTGATCAAAATGATAACATAGCAAAGAATAAAATAGAGGGATTGAAAATATTAACTTTGAAAACATATGATACTTTTCATAAGCTCATAAATAGGTGGAATTTATCCTAGGATTATTTTACAATAAGAATAGCCTGTAGTATGATTATATGAAGAATTTCTACAGTGACTATTTCCAGTTATGTAATTTTGATATTTTCTTCCTTGACAAGATAAGCACAACTGGTACAGACATAATTTTTCTATTATCACTAGTTATTAAACTATAATATTTTCTGGGTTTGATTTCAACACATTTGAAATAAAATACAAAAATTGACCTTTATGTCAAAATTTTTATCTAATGACAAAACTACCATTTAGCTAATTGAAAATGTTTTCATGAAAGCTTATATATATAGGTTGATCTATGTGGAAATCATTGAATGTGATTATTTAAAATGCATATAGGAGGTGAACCCAATGCAGTGGCCACATCTCCTTTGATGCAAGTTTTTTTTCATTTCAAGAGCAAATTAATAAGTTGTAATTCCACTCTCATTAAAAAAAATTCAAGAATTCATGGCAGAGAAGAAAGGCGAATATTGTGTGACTATTTAATGTAGCATTACAGGAAAAATTGAAGTATCAAAATTGTTAATACCAAATAACCTATGCCACAAAATTACTAATTTGTTTCATTTTGTGAATTATGCATTAGGTTTCTACATTCTTGTAAACTATTAAGAAGGCTTCAAACTCACCACAGGTACAGGAAACCTAAAATTCCTATTTCTAGAAAAAATCTAATATGCTTTCAAATATTTCTGAAAAATAGTAAAGAAAAAGAAGATAGAGAAAGAAGACTAGCACATCAACTTGCCTGAAATGTTACTTCCTTATGGCATGTCCATTATGAACATTATCTGATTGTTTTATCATGGCTATTGCTGCCGATTACAAACTATTCTTCTTTATAGGGTATGCTATATAGATTATTATATTAGCCATAAAAATTTTATGTTTTTAAATTTTGTTTTATTTCAGCATATTACAGGGGTACAAATATTTAGGTCACGTATATTGCCTTTGCCCCACCCTAGTCAGAGCTTCAAGCATGTCCATCCCCCAGACGGTACGCACTGCACCCATTAGGTGTGAATACACCCATCTTCTCCTCTCCCCTCCCATCTGCCCGACACCTGATGAATGTTATTACTATTTGTGCACTTAAGTGTTGATCAGTTAATACCAATTTGATGGTGAGTACATGTGGTGCCTTTTTTTCCATTCTTGTGATACTTCACTTAGCAGAATGGGCTCCAGCTCTATCCAGGATAATACAAGAGGTGCTATATCACCATTGCTTTTTGTGGCTGAGTAGAACTCCATGGTATACATATACCACATTTTATTAATCCACTCACTTATCGATGGGCACTTGGGTTGTTTCCACATCTTTGTAGTTGCGAATTGCGCTGCTATAAACATTCCTGTGCAGATGCCTTTTTTGTAGAATGTCTTTTGTTCTTTTGGGTAGATGCCCAGTAATGGGATTGCTGGATCAAATGGTAGTTCTACTTGTAGCTCTTGGAGGTATCTTCATGTTGCTTTCCACAGAGGTTGTACTAGTTTTCAGCAGTACCAACACTGTACCAGCGTTGTATGAGTGTTCCTATCTCTCAGCATCCACGCCAACATTTATTGTTTTGGGACTGTTTGATAAAGCCCATTCTCACTGGAGATAAGTGATATCTCATTGTGGTTTTGATTTGCATTTCCCTGATGATTAGAGATGTTGAGCATTTTTTCATATGTTTGTTGGCCATTGGGTAAGATGGTGGACGAGAAAAACCACCAGCCAGAGTGTCTCTGCAAGAAAGATAGATTTTTAGAAGAAAGTGAAAAAAAAATAAACAGGCAGACAAACATAGATCAGATGAGGATTGGAAGGAAGGGTGCCTGAAACTACAGGAGACTCCACGGGAAGAAGCTGCAGAGGAGAACTGCAGGGAGAAAGGCCCCATAGAGGCTTGGAGACCAGTGACAAGGGTAGGTGGAAAAAAGTTAAATTTCCCCTCCCTTTCATCTTGGACTGCTGGTGGGCTCCACAGTGGTTGGAGAGACCTGCTGACATCAGCCCAGAGGCAGCTGTTGCCAGTGAGCAGTGAGCCTCTTGTGCATAGGGCACCAGGCTCCCAGCTCCCTCGGGGCAGCTCCCAGCCTGGCCCACAGACTGGAGCTGATGGGCAGACACCATATTGCTTCATTCTCCCCTTCCTCTTCCCTACCCGTGGCTGCTGAGAGAGGCAATTTAGCCACCACCCAGAGGCATCTGTAGGGAAAGGGACCTTTCCTTTTGGGGCCCTACAGCAGAATGAGGAGTACTCAGACTGTGAGCTCCCTTTATTTATGTTTTAAAGTGACATCTTGAATTTAGCATTTGAAACTACTAATGTAATTGTTTCCCTGTAGAATTTTCATAAATAACTGAATCAATTTATTTTATGTTTTTAACTACAAAATAACATGTAACTTTTAAAAAGTGACTAAGTACATTATTTTAACATTATCAGGGGAATGTAAAATACCTTAAAGTAACGTCTCCAGTGCATACTATTATTATTTAGGAAAATACATGCATATTATATTAATGTAATATAACAAGGTATAGTACAATTAACAGTAAAATAAATGAAATAATATTAACTGGTTGTGTTTGTTAGCCACACCCAAGAATTCATTCTCACTCCATGCCAGAAGGATTGAAGTAATTACTATTTAAACTCAATGAAAATATTTACATACATTTTATTTCTCTGATTGCTGCTTTTGAAGTTCAAATTATAATTGTTTTTGGTATAAGATGGATGATTTTTATGTAATGCTCTGCTTTTCTTCAAATATTAGGTAAACATGATATTCCTTTAGCAAATGCAATATAAAAAATAATTGTTGCTTTAGAGTCTGATTTGAAACAATACTTAAAAGCCATCACTTAATATGCTGCCTTGTATATGTTTCCCTTATTGCAAGTTGAATTTATTAAGTTTGTTTACTAAAGTAAAAGGTATTTGCAAGATTTATAGCAGAAACAATAGCAGTGGACGTTCAACTGTGTTGTATTATTAGCAGAGGTTTTGTTGAGCTCATGGCATCCTTTGATTAACTGCCATTGGAGACATATTTTGCAATAGGCTTGTGTCATGGCTCTATGTCACCATTTTTCATGAAGTTACTGGTAAGCCTTTAGGGAGGGTAAGTGTATAAACATTCACTTAACAACAGATGTATGGACAAGCTGTGAAAGTAATGACTAATTGACTGCCATTCGGGATTTATTTGGAAATCTTTTGACTCCAGCTCCAACTCACGTAATGATGAATGACGTCTCTTTCTCTAATAGAGGGAAACAGTAAGCTTGGGCCCAGAGCAGACACTCTGATATGTGACTAGAAGTCACAGTGTTTCAGTTAGTGAAAATGAACAGAGACAGAGTATGCAAGTTATCCCACTTACTTTTTTGATAGTGAAACTAATAAATTAGGTATATAAAACACAGTAATTGATTTCTTTGCATGCTTAAATTACCAAATTAAATTGAAGCCAACATGGTTGGATTCCAAACATTCTAATTCTATAAATGCTTATTATTGGTTATAGAAAGAAATTATAGCTTCTGTTTTCTATAAGGGATAGTTTATACTTTATTCTTTTGGCTAAAGTATAGAATAGCCAAATGTGCAAGTCTTCCTGTTAATTTTCATTGATGTATTAAAAAAGACTAAATTTTACTACAATTAGTTTTCTCAATATCCATACCTGTTCCATCAAAGAGCAATTTCTCCTCTGTTATGTTTGGATTTTCTCTAATCTGCAAAAATGGGGTGCAGAATAGTTGGTGAGATGAGGAAAGGGTATTAAGCAAGCATTGCTGGGGTTAGTATTGAAATTTTTATTGTGCCTCAGTAAATGAAATTAATTTTTAAGTTTTTATTTACACTGCTTTTTTACATATAAAACTATCACAGGATATTGAACTTTTAGTTTACATTTAAAATTACGAGGGGCCCATCCTACATAATTTAGGTAAAAATGCAGGTAATTGGGAAGAAAATGGATTTTATAAATGGGTTTGACACTGTAAGGCATTTATAACACTTTCTTTATGGTCTTGCCCTTATCCATTACCCTAGAATTTATTTTGGATCAAAATATGTGAAAGAATGCAATTTTCAAATATCTGACTGCTTACATATACCATATCAGCTCCATGACTTGAGTGAAGCTCTGATTCTGGAATACAAATGGGTAGGCAAGAAGGATATTCTACTCTTCACGGGCTTAAAGAAAGACTATTCATAATACACTCTCTACTTACTCCTTCTGTGTGATCAACTTGAAGAATTCAGTAGTATACTTCTCAATATCCACATTTCATAATGCCTACAAATTATCCTCATGATACTTATGGCTTTAGATATATCCTCCATTTGTTCCTCATCAACATCCCATGGGCCTACATAGTCATATTTGGACAAAAGTAGAGTTGGCGAGAATGGAGCATATATAATCATATATCTTAACCTAATAGAACAATGGGGTTAAAGATGAAAGATTGTTATAAAATGTTATATGCACTGGCAAAGAAAAAAATAACAATACAAATTAGAGGAAAATGGAGATAGAAAGGGAAAATTAGAATAAGTTTATTGAATTGCCTACAGGTAATAGTTGGGAGGCAAAAGATACTTATGTTATAAACTGAACAAGAGAAGGCTTAGTAATGTAGAGGTAGATGGAAGGAAATTTTAAAAAGCATTAATCTTAAGAACTATTAAGAGCATGAAATCTTATCCTATTTAGAAGCTAAGACATTAGCCTGCCTCAGTTTCACAGAAGCTGGCGGGAGACTGAAGACTCCAGCGTGAGAGACAACGGGCAGTCATAGGGCACAACAGGCAGGAGAAGCTCCTCGTCCTGTCACTTCCCTTCCCCAGGTCCCAGAGGGGTGATGCTGAAATAGACACAAACGGATGCTGCATATACAGTAGGTTCATATCACAGCTGAACAGCACAAAGTTTAGGAAAAGGTCAGCTTAAAAATGTTTAAAATTTTTTATTGATATGCAATATTTGTACATATTTATGGGGTACATGTGATATTTTGTTACTTGCATAGAATGTGTAATGATCAATTCAGAGTATTTGGAATATTCATAAACTCAGACATTTATTATTTCTAGGTGTTGGGAACATTTTGAGTCCTCTCTTCTAGCTATTTTGAAATATACGTTGTTAACTATAGCCACTCTACTCTGCTATCAAGCAGTAGAACTTATTCCTTCTAACTGTGTGTTTGTGCCCATTAACCAACATCTCTTCAACCAAGTCCCCCAAGAGACACATTTCCTAGCATCTGGTAATTATCATTCTACTTTCTACTTCCATGAAATTATTCTTTTTTTTGTTTTTAGCTCTCACAGATGAGTGACAACATGGTATTTTTCTTTCTCTGCCTGGTTTATTTAACTTAACATAATGACCTCCACTTCCATTCATGTTACTGTAAATAACAGAATTTCATTATTTATGGCCAAATAATATGCCACTATGTATATATCACATTTTCTTTATACATTTATTTGTTGGTTTAAACTTAGTTCGATTTCATCATATCTTTGTTATTGTGAATAGTGCTGCAATAAACATGAGGTTACTGTCATTTCTTTGATATGCCGATTTCTTTTCGTTTGGATAAATACGCAGTAGCAGGATTGCTGGATTATACAGTAGTTCTATTTTTAGTCTTTTGAGAAATCTCCACACTGTTTTCTATTAATATAATGGCAATACTAATTTATGTTACCGCCAACGGTGTATAAGAGATTCCTTTTCTCTATATCCTCATCAGTATCTGTTATTTTTTTGTCTTTTTGATAATAGCATTCTAGCTGGGGTAAGATGATGTATTATTATAGTTTTGATTTGCATTTCCCTGATGATTAGTGATACTGAACATTTTTTCATATGTCTGTTGGTCATGTGCATGTCTTTTTTGCAATATGTCCATTCATATCCTTTGCCCAATTTTTAATGGGGTCATTTAGTTATTTTTCCTGTGGAGTAGTTTGAGTTCTTTATATATTCTGGATATTAGTCCCTTGTCAGATAAACAGTTTACAAATATTTTTTTTCCCATTCAACAGGGTGCCTCTTCACTCTGTTAATTGTTTCCTTTGCTGTGCAGAAGCTTACATAGAAGGGATGTTCCTTCTATACCTAGTTTGTTGCAGATTTTTATCATTAAGGAATGTTGAATTTTATCAAATGCTTTTTGTGCGTATATAGAGTATGGAGATGATCATATAGTTTTTGTCCTTCATTCTGTTGATGTGACATATCATGGTTATTGATTTGCATATGTTGAACTATCCTTACATCCTTGGGATAAATCCCACTTGATCATGGTGTATTGTTGGTTTTTTTGTCTGTTTTGTTTTGTTTTGTGCTGTTGGATTTGGTTTGCTAGTTTTTTTTGAGGATATTTGCATCATTCATCAGAGATATTGTCCTGTAGTTTTCTTTTTTTGTGGTGTCATTCTCTGGTTTAGGTATCAGGGTAATGCTGCTGGCCTTCTAGAACAAGTTAGGGAGTACTCATTCCTCTTCAATTTTTTGGAATAGTTTTAGGACAGCTGGTGTTAGTTCTCCTTTATAAGTTTGGTAGAAGTTTGTGGTAAAGCTATCCGATTCTGGGCTTTCCTTTGTTGGGAGACTTTTTATTATCAATTCAGTCTCACTACTTGTTATTGGTCTGTTTAGGTTTTCTATTTCTTCCCCATTTAATATCGATAGATTTTACAAGCCGAGGAATTTATGCATTTCCTCTGGGTTTTCCAGTTTGTTAGCACGTAATTAATTGTTCATAATATTTTTTATAATCTTTTGTATTTCTGTGGTATTACTTGTATTGTCTTCTTGATTTTGTTTATTCGGGTGTTCTTTCTTTTTTGTTTGGTTAGTCTCACTAGCAGTTCATCAACTTGGTTTATATTTTCAAAAAAACGAACTTTTTGTTTTATTGATCCATTTTATTGTTTAGTCTCTATTTCATTTAGTTCTGCTCTGATCTTTATTATTTCTTTCCATCTATTACTTTTTAATATTAATTTTTATTTTTAAACCTCAACATTTTAATCTTTTTGGTAGAAAACCTGTCCCAAATTTGACATGGATAGAGACATTATCCTCATTATCCTTCTCTGGCCTGTTTACATACAGATTTCATGAACAATCAGTTCAAAATAATATCTGATAGAAGATATGCAAAAATACCAGGGAGAATTGTCTCCTAACAATTAGGAAAAAAGTAACCACTAAAAAAGAATTATAAAGCGAAATTAAGAACAGGCAAAAAAGTATACCAGACTAATAAAAGCCAAAGAGAAATAGGAAATAAAATCTGAAAATGTAAAATTCACATACAAAATCAACAAGAAAAAGATAATTCATACTATATTAAAATACAATTTCTATAATGAAGATATATAACAGTGATAAATATCCATGCACCAATTAAGATAGTAGCCATCTTAAAAACAGACACTAATAGGAATGACAAGATGAAGTTAACAAAAACTCAATAAAAGTAAGTGATTTGAACATATCACTCTCGGGCTAAGACAAGTCAAATGATTAAAATATTAACATAAATAAGTACTAATAATGCACGAATGATATAATCAATGAGGTAAATTCTATGGATGTGTATTCAGCTTTGTGTCTTGATAATAATACAACTTCTTTTCAAATGCATGTGGAGGATTCAAAAGAAGTAGAGTAGGGATGTAGTGGTTATTCTACTTAGGAAAATTAATTAAAATAAAATATTTTCATTAAAAAGAAATACCTAAGAACCAAATTATGACTTAACTTTGTAATGAATATTTTTTAATTTTAGTTTTTAATTTCATTTCAGAATATTATGGGGGTGTACACGTTTTGGTTACATACTTTGCTTTTGTATGGGTAATGAATCTTAATAAAGCACCTTCCCCCTGTCAGGCAGCGTGTCTGGCAACATCCTAAGAACTGTTGTGAATACATTACAAAGTGCCTGTACTCTTCTGTTCTTCTTTATGTAACTCTGTATCTATGCACCATTTCTCTGTTTTAGACCTTCACATCCATTGACAGAACAATTGCAAATAGTTATGATTAAATTGCTAGATTCAAGGTATGATATTAAAACATACATACACGCAGAAAAAGATCATCCATGTTAATATCTATTTTAATAAATTTTCTTCATTTATTATCAGTCCAACTGCACCCCCCGAAGTATATATATTTTCATAATTGTAAATAACTTCAGAAAAATTCAGGATGTGAGATATAAGATAAAGGAAAAGTACTAAGGTAAAGTGTTGGTTAAAAATGAAATAAATGGCAGCATAAATAAAAGGAAAGTACCGTTGATTGTGCATAAAAGAGAAAAATGAGAAAGTAATGAAAGCTGATCGTTGATTCCTCAGGTTCCTATATATTGCCTTCTGTAATGTGTCTACATGTCCTTTTATCCTTTTATGATTTTAATTTCATTCCTCTGCAGTATTGCTGAAGGAGAAGATATATCAATATCAAAGAACTATTAGTATGCCTCTTTTGAATTATATTTTTTCATCAAACATTTTTCGAATGGGAACAAACTGAATGTTTTGATTATTCCAAAAGAAATCTTAAGCAATTAACAGGAAGCTGTACATGTGCAGACTTTCAAAATAAAGAACAAAGAATATTTTAATTTAATTACATTAACATCCATTCAATTAGGATAATTTATAGGATAAGGAACTAGCAAGGCTAAAAGCAGAAAGACATTCAGAAACAAGGCTATCTATATTCATAAAGATTTTATGTATTGGGGAGAAAAGAAAATAAGTGGCTAATTTATAATAATTTATAAATTATTAGAAAAAGATATAACCAAGTGAAGTGATATAAATATCCAATTAGTTGTAATAAAATATTGAAATAAAATTTCAAATCAATATAACTTTAAGAAGTAACATATACTAAGTTGACAGAAAATAAGAGAGAATACTGAATTCTACCTACTAGACCTTCAGGGAACATCAGTTAGGAGAAAATAAGACTGAAACATATTTTGCCTCTTTCTCAATAGAATTTTAGCTTTAATTTTTCATTTTAAATAACTCAGAATAAGGGTTCTATTTATTGATATAAGCATGTGCATTTTATACTTTTATTATTTCTCTATATTTATATATTTTATCCAATAGAAATAGCAAAAATATCATGTAATTTTATAAAATAGAAAATTATATGTACATTTGAAATTTGATCATGGAAGACACAGATGTTTGGTGATCTAGTTTATATACATGTGCCATCCATTACCAGTAAGCTTGATTCAAATTGCATGGCTTACCTTTTCCGTTACTGCTCATGCCCTTTTGTGCTTATCCTGTATCCTTGGTTGAAGACTACTGACCTTCATTTGAAATATCACAGAGAAAAAAGGTCAATATACAGATAAATTGATTTTGTCATACAAACATTTTCACTGTATTTCCATCTAGGTATATACTATGCTGCAAAAGACATGTGCTTTGGGGAAAGTAGATGGGTCATATGTATGCAAAAATAAATTCTGCCTCTATATGTGTAATGGATTATTTATATGTATGTAAGCCTACTTAGAAGTTCGTTATGTGTTTTTAGTCCTTTCCCATTGAATTCATGTCTTCTCTTCCCTTTATATTTATCTTATCAAAGGAAGATAATTGTGAAACACATCTTATATCGAAAGAATGAAACCTGGACAGAAAATTTCAGTGATCATTAAGGTTGGTCACCTGATTTGTAGGAGTCTTAGTTGTCCATATGATCCAATAATTTCCAGTGAATAGTATAAAACTTCTTCGAATAAACTGCCAAGCTCTTTGTGATTTGTTCACGGGTAGGCCAGCAGGTGTGCTGATGCAATACATACATCTTATATTTCAGAATATTATGCGTTTTTTGTTCATTTATACTTTCATTGCTTTGTTTTGTTGTGTATTTTTTAGCTTCTTTTACTGCTAATTTATAAAGATGAGGCCCCAGACAATTACCGTTTTCTATACCATATTGGTAGTTACATGGAAGTGAACATACATAACTTGGTGCAGTGTCATAAAAACAAAAGTAATTATCTGATATATCTATTAGCATGAGTCTTCCTTAGGAGAATACATCAGATTGTATCAAGTGATTATGTTTCTTCCTTTCTAGCCAAATCTTCTCTGCACCCCCCAAACAAGTACTTAATATCCAAGCACTCAATGTGATGCAATAATTATTTAGATGATTATGTCTAAACCTTATCAAAGATCATAATATATAAATTTAATAACTATAATACATCTGAAAGAGAAAATAATTTTGTAGACTTTGCTCATGGATTATAATATTAAATACCTCTATTTCAGAGATAACAAAGAAATGTAGATTTTTTTGTTTTTTACCTCATGTAGACCAAGTATTCTAGTTGGGGCAAAAATTACCTAAAATTATATATATCATCCTCCTATGAAATTTTCTAAAATATTTCATAACAGGTCATAAAAATTTCTGAATATGTTACAGATGTTTTGATCAGCACAGAGGTAGTACGAAAACATTCTGTAGCAATACCTGTGGAAGAATAACCCTCATTATCTAAACAAAGATGATTGCTGCATCCCTAAACTATTTTTTTTTTTAGGAGAAAAGGATATTTTATGATGGCAAACATCCTCCAGAAATTCCTTTAGAAATATTCATAGCATCATTATTTATAATACTCAAAACTAGAAACAAATATTCATTAATTGATGAGTAAATAAACATAATGTGGTGTACCTTACAATTGGATATTATTTGGCAATAAAAAGGAATGAAGTATAGCCTATCTTTGAAAACATCACACTAAATGAAAGTAGCTAGTCAAAAAATATGGTTTTTGTGATTATGATTGCAATTATTATCCATTTATAATAAAATCTCTGGAATAGGCAAATCTATAGAAATAGAAAGTAAGCTATTGGTTGTCTGTGACTGAAGTATGGGTGTGGGAGGTGACTGCTAATGGAATGGAGTTTTTGAAGGGTGATAAAATGTTTTAAACTTGCATTGTGGTGATGGTTATGTAATGTAATAAAAACCATTATAGATACACTTTTTATTTGTGAATTTTATCATATGCAATTTATAGCTCAGTAAAAATGTTAAAAAAAGTAACCAACTATTGTAAATAATATCACATTTACCAAGACAGTGGAGCTTGTCAACAAGGAAAGCAAGCTGACTGATTTCATTCTCTAACTCTTACAATCTTCATTCAGTAATGAATTTATTATTTAGAAAGAGACTTAGAAATCATTTACTTTACATTTATTCCCATTTTACAATAAGCAAACTTAGGCCCAGAGAGGTTGGTAGCTTGCACAAATTATTAAAGGCAATTCAGTAATAAAGCCTAATCTACATTGTCGTGTAGATTAAATTTGGTAAAGATATTTGTAGTTAATAAAATATAATACTAGAATATTAACATATATTAATATACAAATATGCTACATATAGTGTTGTATATAATGTATAATATACAACACATAATAATGTTTTATTATTATTTATTAGGATAAAGTAAGTCTAACTTGTTTAATATTCATTATTTATAAGGAGGAGCAGAATAAATTATGAAATGTGAATTGATATAATTTCAATTTATATTCCTTTTATTGCTTACTGTTTGCCTCCTACCTCTACTCTGAACTTTTTGTTAGTGTTTGGACAGTTTCTTGGTAGTCATTTTGAAGACAGAGTATTATTTGATAATTTTAAACAACAGTGCTAAAGGAAATACATTCTCTTTGGGTTTCAGATAATATAAAAATCAAAATCGATAGAGAATATATTAGTCTGGGATTGGTTCTCATGTGGATCAGGAGGCCAGCACAATGAATTAAGTCTCTTTTCCCTAATGGGTTTTGGCTTATATTATTTAAAGCATTAAAAAAGAATTAAATCTTGTTGTCTAGAACATGAAAGGAATGGATCAATTTTTCCCTCAAAGGAGATTCCAAGTAACCCACATGACCTTTGCCTTTTTGATTGTTCAAAATCCTAAGATATCTTACTGTGTCTCTTGAGTATTTTTCTTTCTTTCTTCTTCTTTTTCAATATTTGTGTTAGGTATTGGTTTTGCCTGGGCAATAACCTAACAGAGGAGAAATGATGTCTTAAAGCACAAAAATCTAATATGCATTTTTAAATCTGACAGTTAAAAGATTATGTTAAAAAAAAAAAAACAGATAACACCAAGGAGGAAATTTGGAGGACTGAAAATTACAAAATTAAAATTCTATAAATATTTCAAAGATTTTTTTATATTCAAATTTTGTTTAACCATAATCACTTTCCATGTTTCCCTAAAACAAACAAACAAACAAACTTTTCCTCAGTTTGCTCTATTTAACTAAAGACATGTGTTTGGTCATTATTATAGACATAGGATATAGACATACTCTTGCTCATATCACTATTTTAGCGCTCATAAAAATACATTAATTCATTAACTCACTCATTTAGGGCATTTTTCAATATTGAGAAAAAGGAATTTTCTAGTTGATAGAAACCTGGTCAAACTTATCTACTCTACTTTTGGAAAGCTCATTAAGGAATTTACTTTCAGATTTTGTATACAATCATAATTGAAGAGGTAGTCCCAATTAGATTGGAATCTTCAATGTTGTCTTTTTTTTTTCCCTATATACCTGGTTTCGGAGTGAAGAGTTTTGAGATAATTAACTACTATTTGAGAATTGAGAAGTCACATGTGGCTAATGCAGTTTTGATAATATTCTTTAGTATTTTTTTTAAATTAGAGATACCTCTTAAAAAGAGATGTCATTTCAATAATATATATAGTTCTTTCATTGAAAAATTATTTTTGGAAATTTTATAAATTTATAATTTGCAAAGATGTGTTAATCAGCCCAAGTGCCCATCAATTCATGGGTGGACTAAGAAAATGTGGAGTACTATTCAGCCATACAAAACGATGAATTAATGCCTTGGGGGAAAATTTGGATGGAACTGGAGACCATTCTTCTACGTTAAGTAGCTCAAGATTGGAAAAACAAATACCTCATGTACCTATTATTAAACTGGAACTAACCAGTGAGTACACATGTGTACAGAGGGAAGTTAAACTCAGTGGAAACCAAGCAGGAGGGTGGGGAGAGGATGGGAGGGCAAAATCCCACCTAATTGGTACAATGAGCACTACTCGAGTGAAGGGGACACAGTAGACATGACTCAAGCATTACAAAAGCATGTAACAACAAATATTTGTAACCTCTTAATATTTTGAAATAATAAAAAGAGAAGGTGCCTTATTAAAATTACTTAACACATATATAAATATTTTCATGGAGAGTAATTGGAATGGTTATTTCCTCTAATAGCATCAATGTGAAACTAGAATACTACTAAGAGAAAGATAAGGGTTGACATTATACTTTCTTGATATACCAAAAAAAATTTGTTTAATACATTCCCATTGTAAACTCATTCAGACATTGACTTATTATATTGTTTTCAGTGAGAGGGACATTTCCTATCTAGAGCACAATGTCTGATTTCCAATATATCATTCCTGTGAACTATCAGGTTTACTATTGTAACATTTACAAATCTTATATTTTTGACCTTATAAGCTAACTTAGATTTTTATCTAGGGGCCTATAGAATAAATGTTAACTATAGATTTATGCAAATATACACATTAGTTGGCAAGTTAAATGTTAAAATGATGCTTTGAGGCTGAGAAAAAGATAAAATTAAGGAAAATATAATAAAAATTGATCAAGCATATAAAGTTGAACATATTTACTTTAGTTTTGTTATTATTGCAGTGTTAACTTGAGACTTATTATCATGTGTGTAAATACAGATAACTAATTATTATCAGCAAATGTTAATATTTCAGAACACTTGATTTTATTAAATTTATCCTCAGATATTAAATGAAGAAAGTCTGTTCCTCAATACCCATATTAACTTCTGTGTAATCTCAAAAGAAATAAAGCAATAAGATGATATTTCAGAATATTCACTTCTTTGCAGTAATTGAGTACATCAAGCAAATGTCAACATTAAAGCCTTTTTTTTTTTCCCACAGCAATGTTCAATACTGAAACTTGGAAGAGAGGAAAATGTTTAGAAAATTGTATATATACTAATCATTATCAGTTTCATAGAAAAATGGTTAATATTGAAATAATTAAAAAATAAATATCAAGAGTAGAGAAAAAAGAAATCTTAATGTTTGTATTCCTATGTACATTTTGGAATTATGAGTGTAAACAATTATATAATGATACCAATGAAAGTCTTTCAAATTTTTAAAATCTTTGGTATCCAGAGAAAATGTTGTATTTATTTCATTTTAACATTTTTCTAAGTTTTTTTCTGGTGAAAATTTTCAGATGTTTGCATGTTTTATTATAGGGCAGCTCCAAAAGGACAAAAAGGAGAATAGTGTTTGACTGTATTGAAAGCACATTTTAGATGAGCAGAAATAAAATTTCTTAGATACCATTAATACCACCTTCCCCTATAAAACTTAATTTCAGTTTTCTAAAAAAGTGTTACGGTTTTAATTGAAAATAAATAGCAGTCAACTGGATTTGCTATTATATTATAATGAAAGATAAAGCCCATGATATCACCAATAGAAATAGTGGAAACATTATATATTAGCACAGGAACATTGGTGGTTTTTTAATCAAAGAGATACAAAAGTAGAATAGAAGCTTCACATGGGATAAAGGTAAATTAACAAAATAAAGAATGATGTATCCTATGAATTAGATGGTTAGAGACTTCTTTGACCTGAGCTAAAAATTAACCTAAAATTCTTGGCAGATAACCTGGTGGGGAACCAGTTTTCCATAAAAACTGGCATTCGTTTGACATTGGAATGACTGCCATGTTTTCTAAGTTCATGATTTTTTTCTTGTATGAGAATAATGGGTATTTCTCTTATACTATATTGATAGCATATATGATATGCTAATGTTTACTTTCCTTCATAAATAAATTTGCAGAGTATTCTATGTTAAAATAAATAGAATTATTCTGGTTTTTGTTGGATGGTTGAAAGGTACTAAAACCAAATTATTTTTAAAAATAAATTTAATCTCCGGTACTGAAAATTTTGGGAAAAATGCATTGTGCAATAAAACCCATGTCATTTATCTTAAATGATTATGTCTTCAACTATATTCTATTAATTCCTTATCAATGCTTAATTTTGAGACAAATTTTTCCTGTTGCAGTGCCAGTTAATAAGTCATTTCTTGATCAAGTAGATGATGTAGGGCTTGAGATCTTGTCTTTTGCACAATACATTATTATAGAGTCATAGTCAATTTTTTATTTATTTATTTTTAATTTTATTATTATTTTGAGATAAGGTCTCACTCTGTTGCCCAGGCTAGGATACAGTGGCATCATCGTAGCTCACTGCAACCTCGAACTTCTGGGCTCAAGGGATCCTCCCGCCTCAGCCTCCCAAAGTGCTAGGATTACAGGTGTGAGCCACTGCACCTGGCCCAATATTTACCTTTTTAAAAGATTGATGACACTACTTTGAAAGACACTAGTGGAGGTTAGGCTTAGTTTTATGGCCACTCATTCTAATGTAACTTTCACCCAATCAAACACAGACACATAGAGAAATAACTTAGAAATGATATAATAGAAAGACGTTTCAAATATGTGACCTAAAACAGTCACCATGATGCTACTTATATCATATTTCATGTAGAAGAGTTATGCATAAAATTAGCTGGCTCTACAAAAATCATAAATGTATCAAGAATATAATATTCTGATCTATGTTATGCAATTAAGCTTAGGAAGGAGTATGATTCCATTTTCATG
>RJWJ010032322.1:0-18558 GCA_004363605.1 Indri indri
GGGAGGCTGCAGGATCGAGGTGGGAGGAGATCCTGCCCGGCAGGGGTCTTTTCTGGAGGCGGAAGTCAGTCACTGCTGGTGTGCTGGGCGCCCAGTGTCTGATGCAAGTGACGGTGCTTCTTGCCAGTCCGCAGACACGTGTTGTGCTGGGGCGCCGGGGGGAACAGCCTGCATGACCCAGGGGTGGACTGTTTGCTGATGGAGCCCACGTGGGTGTCAGCGCTGCAAGCGCCCAGCTGGGCTGGGGTTGGCGACAGCCGCGATGGGAGTCCGAGGTTCTGTAGGGTTCTGGCTGCCTGCTTGCTGGGGGAGGCCCCCCTGGGGAGAGGCAGGGTGGGCAGTCTGCGTGCAGATCAGAAGCGCACGCCACCCAGTCCACACGGTGTGTGGGCGCCAGACACTGCCAGGCCGCCATCCCCAGGGAGGGAGGGAGGAAGAAGGCAGGGAGAGGCGGGGAAAAGAAAGACGGAATTTAGTAGATGGCAGGGCAAGGCGGGCAAGGAGAAGCGGCAAGTGGCATGAGAGGTGTCAGCGTCACAAACATCAAAGTCAGGGCACTGATGACATTCGGGCAGGACAGCCCTGCGTGGTGGGGACTGCATGGGGACTGCGTGGTGGGGAGATGTTCCGCCTGCCCAGCCCCCACCCACCGTGTGCCAGGAGTGCCCCTCACTCCATCATGGTGACAGCCACCACCACCCCACGTGCCTCCAATCCCCACAACCCTGGCGGCCTCGGGCTGAGGTGGTCACCAGGGCCCTTTGTCTCCAACAGTCTGAGATGACGCACGGGAAGGGCCGCTCCCGGCAGAGCGGTCAGAGCCACTGGGCACTCAGGCTCCCGCTCCAAGGGCCACAAAGAACAGACAGGCCAGGAAAGGCTGTTCCAGGTGCCACATTTTTTTCCAAATCAACAAACTGCTGTTGAATTGAGCACTGAGGACACCAGGAGAAGTCAAACTTGACTCTGGACCCCAAGGAGCTCAGAATGCAGCAGGCGTGGCAGACGAACAGCAGACAGACATATGGCGCCCACTGACGATGCGGTCACGTGAGCTTACCCGTCAGCTCGCACAGGTGCAGCCGCGGTAACAGACAGACCCCGCGGGCTCAGTGCCTCAGCCCCATGGCGGTCCTGCGTTCCGACTTCGTGGCGGCTCTCCTGCATCATGGGAGGAGCCCAAGTCTGCCCCACCCCTGCTGTCACTGTCACCGGCATCTTGGCAGGGAGGGCAGAGTGTGGAGAGGCACGTCCATTTCTCAGACGCCTTGCGTTGGCAGAGTCCTCTCCCGTTCTTGGGACCGGCCATGTGGCCACGCAGCTGCAGGGGAGCTGGGCAGTGGGGCCCAGAAGAAGAGGAGACAGACCGTCGGCGAACCGCCCGCCGCCTCTACCCCGTCAGCCCGCAGCAGGAAGAGGAGCGGCACGGGCGGGGGTGGACTTCTCACCTGGGGAAGCATTGCCTTCGAAGAAATGTCTATTGCCTGGCCCACATCTAAGATAAATAATGTGTCACTGTGTCAGACACAGTTAATAACCCCCCAAATACTTTACAAATTTAGAGTCATGGAATGTTAATGATCCAAAGGGACCTCCCCGTATATTCCAATTTGACACTTGCCCATGCATACCCCGTCCCAGTCGCGCTTGCTAGGTGCTAAGCACATAGCAGTGCTTGCGTTAGGCTGATACAGGATGCTGTAATAGATAAATGCCACAGTCTCAGTGGCTTAATAGGGTTGACATGTGTTTCTTGCCCACATAGGAGTCCCACAGGGGTCAATCGTAGGCAGCCTTCCATGTGAGGGTTCAAGAGCCCAGGCCGCTCCATCCTCCGTCTCCAGGTGCTGGAGTCCTTCACCTCTAGGCAGAGCATGGGGCAGGGAACAGACCGTCACCTGTGGGAGAATTGCAGGACGAGGCCTGGAAGGGACACTCGCTTCCACTCACTTCCCATTGGTTAGGACTCAGTCGCTTGGCCACTGAGTACTGAGGATGCTGGGAGGCCCGGGCTGCCTCCGTGCTCGGGGAGAAGAGGGAACAGTTTCCAAAAGCACATAGCTCTTTATGTCACGGTGTTTAAAAAAGAGTTCTGTAAAATAAATGAAACTCTAAAAACGGGTCATATTGGAGAGTAATTTTGCTTATTATTGTGGGATTCTTTGCTCTTTTCAAGGATGTGGATAATTTGTTTCAGCTAGAAACTCTGTGCCTATAGTGCATGTCGTCAGGCGGTCAGTCCCCGCTTCGCTGGGGTCCTGTGCTGGACCTGGCAGGCAGAGGAGGGACGGTGTTGATGAAATGCCTCCCGAGACAGCTCACGGGGCTGGAGGTGTCGGTGTCTGCATGTCTGACGTATAACGTCTTGCTAGGGGCTTGGGTGGCCAGTTGGGGCTAAATGAAGGAGTATGCAACTCAAGGCATCAACTTAGGGGTAGGTCTGACTCTGTTTATAAGGATTCCATTTAGAGATCACACATCCCGGTTGGCCCCCAGGTCTTTTGAGAAGCCCGCGGCTCCGTTTCCCCTCTGGCCTTGGCTCCCTGGACTTCCTGGGGTTCGTTAGTCTGGTCGCTCTTTGCAGCCCACCTCCCCTGTGCTGGGCCCGGACAGCCCAGAGCAGGATGGGCAGCTTCTCTCGCCCGTCCCTCTTCCAGATCGGGTCTCGCTTGCTGTCTGCTGCCTGGTCTGGTTTCTCCGAGCACCCTGCTTTTCCCAGCCTGTCTGTCCTGTGAAATTCTCTCTCTTCAGATCACTTTCCGCGGGATGTACTAGCCCGCTGCTGTCCTGATTTCACCCCGCGACAGTTTCTTCTGTCTGCTCTTCTGAGGGAGGAGCGCGGCCAAGGGACACGGTGGGAAGCTAAGAGCAGCAGCAGCTAATCCTGGTCTGTCCTCGCCTGACACAGGCGCTGACTCAGGTGGAAGTCCTGGCACCACCGCGATAGCGTCCGCCACCCCTTCTGTCTGCTGCCCAGCCACCCCCGCCCCCGGTCCTCCTCCTCCATCTCTGGCAAAGTAGGTTTAATGGGCTTGCCCTGCTGGGGTCCCCTCTCCCGGAAGAGGGGAGTGGATGTTTAACCCTCTGTACTTCCACAGCACCCTGGACAGGGCCCTCCCAGCCCTTGCCTCATCTCAGGGGCATTTCCATCTCCCTGATTGGGACTTGGAGTTCTCCAGGGTGGGACCGTCTTTCAGGGTGCACTGAATGAGGAAGACTCACTCAGACTCTGGGGTGGCCCAGACACGCTGTGCTTCTGCCCAATGGGATTGTCAGATGATGGCTCGTAGTCAAAGTGTCTGTTCCCACTTTTACTGGTTCAGAATTTTAAAAACAGGGCTCTCTACCTTAGCCCCGGCGAGGAATCGTCACCGTCCATGGTGCTGTGGGGCCAGACTGGAACGTGGTTCTATAGCCCAGCTGCTCCACCTGGGGCTGAGAGATGGGCCGTGTCCAAGCCCTGTCCCAGGCAGACGGTGCTGTCAGAACACAGGCTTGCACCCGGTTCCAAACCCAGAGATCCTGAGCCTGTCGTTTCCCCTCTTTGAGCCGTTATCTGTAAAATGGGGATAGCAATATTCGCCTTTCAGAGCTGATACCAGGATTGGTATCGGGATTAAAAGAGTCATCTCCCTATGGCACATGTATTATTGTTGAAACTATTTTATCGTCTCATTTCCAGGAACTGTTCTCTGCTGCATCCGCAGGGTCCCGTGCAGTGCGCGGTGCAGTAAGTATTTACTGAATGAACTGCCAGAGAGACACCAAACGTAGCCCTGCGCACACAGCACGTGGCGTTGACTGGCAGTGATTCCCGCCCGTTCTGTCCTCCTCCTAGAATACGATCTCCGTGGTGGTCAGAAAGTGTGACGCCCTTTTGTCAGCATTTTGTATAATCCCCTGTGTCTGGGAAAAAAACCCCAAACAGACCAATAATTGTGCAGAAAGGAGCCCCTGGGCACCAGAGCATCGGGTCAGGGTTTCGCATGACTGTCCCTTTGGGAGTGTGCAGGAGCACCCCCAGCTCCCGGCCAGGGGGTACCATGGAGGCACTGCGGGGTCTCAGGGGAAGCGGGAGCCAGGTGTGGAGACCGAGGAAGGTCCTGGCCTGAGGGAGGGAGGAGAGGGCCGCAGGGCTGCTGGCTTTGCCCTGGTGGGACCAGCCGCTCTCTGCCAGCACCCCCAGAGCCCGAGTCTCACCCTTTACCTGCGGCGGGAAGCCAGCAGCCCTGGGACCAGAACTGGGGATTATTCTCCTATATCCCCTCCTCCCACCCTCCCCAAACTCTGGCCCCACCCTGGGCCCGTGTCTGCCCAGGGAATGGCAGCGAAGATGTTAACACACGAAATGCACTTACAGCAGAATGCTTTTCTTTAAAATGCAGGGGTTTTTTTCTGAGCGATTTTTAATCTAGACCTTATCACCCGTACCTGGCCACTGTCGGAAAGGGGGGTCCCCCAAGTTGGGGGAGAAGTTGGACTCGAGGGGCATTTTGTAAAATGCTTAAGACCCATCCTGTCACCCGCAGGGATACTGCAGCCTCGGGGGTCTCGGTGGCCACGGTGTGCGCGCCTCACTCCCTCCTCCCGCGGGCGCCGCCGCCTGGGGACGCAGCGCGTCCCTGTCCCCGCGCGCTCGCAGCCGGTTTGTAAACAGACGCGGAGCCGCGCCGCCCGCGCAGCAGATGGCCCCGCAGCTGCCGCCGCCCGCGCCCGCGCTGGAGCCCACGCGGGGCTGCGCTGCCAGCCGAGGGCCGGGGACAGAGCCGGGGACGCCCCTCCGGCCTGGGGCAGAGGGGGAAAGCCCAGCCGCCGCCTCTGGGGCTTCATTCTGTTTCCTTCATTCGTTCATTCATTCATTCATTCATTCATTCATTCAACAAAGATTTGCAACGTTCAGGGACTGGGCCGGAGTAAACAGAGAGTCGTGGTTCCACGTGGGGAGGCCCGAGCCCGCGGGAGCCCCCGCTGAGCGGGTCAGGCGCTCTCAGGGCCATGTGCCGACCTGTTGGCAGAGCCCTGTCTCCTGAGGTCGTGGTCTGGACGGGCCGCCTGGATGGACCTTGGGCCTGGAATTCAGGCAAAGCTGGTGCCCCCAACCCCGCCTTGCTGCAGGCCAAGGCTCTGGGCGGCTGCTTCATCTTTCTGAGCTTCAGTTTTCTCTTCCATGAAGTGGGGATAATTCCACCTGCCTGGCCGGGGACAAGTGCGCAGCACGTGGTAGATAGTGCGTAGGTGGTGGCAGTGGTTGTTTCTATACACCCTGGCTGTGTCCTCTGCTAATGTCCTCCCCAGAGGAGGGACAGGCATTGTTGGGGGCACGATGGGTTCCCCTCCTCAGCCAGGGCTGGGGGGCTGCACAGAGGAGGGCACGGTTCACCTGGATGTTGAAGGCTGGAGAAGCCACCAGGCAGAGGGTGTGGGAAGGGCGGAGGGACAGCAAAGGCGGAGCCGTCTGGAGGCTCACAGCCTGGTTGGAGAACAGCTCTGTGCCTTACGTGGGTAAACTCTGCACCAGGTCTCATTTCTTTTTTGAGACAGGGTCTTGCTCTGTTGCCCAGGCCGGAGTGCGGTGGCGTCATCATAGCTCACAGCAGCCTCCAACTCCTGGGCTCAAGTGATCCTCCTGCCTCAGTCTCCCCATTCCAGGTTTCTTTTGTCCGACTCTGTGCTCCGGGTCCAGCCCTGCCTGCCACAGTGGCTCTGCCGCTCCTGCTCAGGACGGCTGGGTTTCCACTTGCCTTCGAGCCCACGTCTTTCCCCTCCTCGGAGACATGAAGTTCAACTTATTCAGGTGCAGACTTTAATCACAGCCAAGTCCATCTGAACCCTGAGGATCTTGGTTGCCGACCCAGTTTTTAAAAATTCTAGTATCCATCTGGGTTTGTGGGTTGCCAGTGCTTTCGGCATGAACATTGGGAAGGTGATGATGATGAGGATGACAACAACTGCATTCCTAATAATTAAATAATAATTTTCTAGCAAACACCTCAGGGAGATGTGGTGGGAAGAAGACAGGAGGAATTGACGGGGCATCTAGATGTCCGTCCTGATCCTATGCGTCATTCTTGGTTTCCGCATCTGAAAAACGAGGGCCTTGGGCTGGGTGCCCTTCTGGGTCCCTCCTCCTGGCAGCCTGAGAGTCCATAAGGGAACCTGGACGTGTGCCCTCCAGTTTTCCAAATCTGGGAGCCCTGGACCTGTGTCTGAACCCAGCCTCGCCATGCACCTTGGGACCAGGGCGGTCCCCTTCCTTCTCGGGCCTCCATTTCCCGCCAGCGTGGGTGGGCGCACTACCCCGGGGCGAAGGCCCACGGGAGCATTTTCTTTGGAGGACAGTTAGCCCCAGCGCTACTTTGTAATGCTGCCGTGAGCACGAACTCCCCCTCCCTCTTCCTCTGCCTTTCAGTCTTGGAATATTCTGGGATGGTTCATAGGAACTAGATAAGTCAGGAGGAAGAAAGTGGTGCTTTAGAGTTAAGGGCAACATACGTGCCACCAACACATGACGAGACACAGACAAAATGATTTTAAAGCTATTTGTTTTCTCTCCCTTCGTTTAACAAGCGCTCATTACACATTCGATATTCGTAAGATGCTGCACGTGCTCGGGGCCGGGGTTCAGGTCCCTGCGCTGTGTCTCAAGAACTCCCATGTAGTAGTAGGAGGTAGGTGTGAATGTGATAAAGGTTAATAAAAAGGATAAAAAGCCCAGGGCCCCACCATAAGGGTTCGGAAGAGTGTCCGAGGAGGGGACATTTGGCAGGCGGGCAGTGAAGGGCAGGCAGGGTGAGCACAGGGCCCTGCAGGGGGAACAGACGGTGACACCGGACTTAGCTTGGGCGTAGTGGCCGGTCAAGCCTGGCCCTGCCTTCAGCCCGCCGTGTGCAGGGACTCGTGCTGGATAAAACCGCGCCCATCCAGCTTCTGTGACCTGGGGAATTCATGGAACTCTCTCGAATGTGTGAAATGAGGTTAACAATAGCGCCCACTTCGTAGCATTGCCACAGGCATGGAGTGAGATGGCGCCCGTGAAGAGAGGAAACGCTGGCACCACTGAACAAACGTTACTGTCCTTGTCTATCTGTTCCTTCCTTCATTCATTTGGCACATGGGTTTTGAGCCCCTACTGTGTGCCAGGCCCTGTTCGTTTCGAAGCAGTGAACAAAACAGACAAAAATCCCCCCCGTGGAGAGCTGACACTGTAATTGGTGGGGGGAACAGAGAATACGAGAAATACGTAAAATCTTAGGTAGTGAGTTAGGCAGTGACAGTGCGATAAAGACAAGCGAAGCAAGCGGTGGGAGTCCGGGGGCTCCACGGCCCCGGACGTGTTAGCATTGTTTATCGTTTCATTTGGGTGGAAAATGGGCTTACGAAGTGAGGGAGGGCAGGAGGAAAATGTTTTTGTGCATGTGTTGGGTCTAGGGGCATGTCTTGGCTGTGCTCTCACGGTGGCAGTGAGGTGGCCGCTCCCGCACTGAAGGGGCGAGGCCAGCAGGAGCCCCCGGCAGTGTGAAGGGAGAGAGTGCAGGGGCCAGGGGAGCCTCCTGGGGCCGAATCTGCCTTGTCTGGGGCTTTCTCAGCAAGGTGGCCAGCCTGGGCTGGGAGAAGTGAGAGGCAGAGAGTGTCATCCTCCCAGCCGGCCACCTGCCTGGAGCCTGGGAAGGTGGCTGCGGGTGTCACCCAAATCAATGGCGATATTAATTGTTGCCCTTGTGTGGCTGCCTCTACAGGCTACTCGGGTTCCAGAACCCGATGGCCTGTCCTTCCCCAGTCACCAGGAAGCTGGGGGCAGATGGCTAGAGGTGCTTTCTGAGAATGGTTGTCTTTAAGGAGCTGCCCTGGGGCAGCCGGACATCTCTACACCGGGTGTCAAGAGCATGGTATTTGCACAGAAATGTCCACCTGCTCTTGCGGCGCTTTCCCGGCGGACACGGGGAATCCTTAGCAGGCGTCTGCAGGAGAGCGCGTGCGCTGCTGGAGTTCCCGAGCAATTGGGGAACTCGGGTTTAGCAACGTGGAGAACGGCAGGGAGATGGGGAAGGAAGGAACTTGTGGGAAATGCAAATTACAGCAATGTAAATAAAGAGCTTCCCAGTAAACGCATAAATAAAAAGCAGGCGCAGTCCCCCGGGAATAGTAATCAGGCTCCGCTGGCTTCTGCCTCCCCGCGTGGAGGGGAGCGGCAGGAAGCCTTGGAGCGCTGCCTCCAGCTGGCGTCAGCAGAGGAGCCCCCAGCACCGGTCCCGGTGAGCTGGACCCTCACCCACGTCCCCCTGCCGGACATCCAGCAGGAGGGAAAGGAATAGTGTTTTGGGAACACGACTAAAGCGGGGCAGGGGCATTTCAGGCGAGCTTCTCGTCGCTGCTATTTGTAGTTTGGGTGGACCCAGAGTGTATGGAGAGCTGTGTGAAGGAAATCGGGTTCTGCGAGTAGGTCGTGTGCCCACAGCTGTGACCTCTTGTCCCTGTGCAGCGCACTCTGGGGCCCACCATGCTGCCCCTTCCGGGGGGTCACCGTAAGGCTGTGCAGGTCATTCTAGAAAGCCCTGTGTGCTTTTCGCAGGGAAAGTCCTGGGTGAATCCTCCCCAACGTGGCTGCCCATCAGTACCAATGTGGGGGACATAGAAACTGACAAGTGCCAGGTATAAGGGGTCGTCATTGCTCAGACAGAGCTGTCCCTGGGATGGGGGACTGGGGGCAGTGGGCCAGGCTTCCCAGAGGCACTGAGCTGCAGAGTGGAGCGGGTATAAATGCCACCCCGCTCCCTGCCGGCTGAGGGGAGCCTGCAGCTTCCCCAGACCCCAGAGCCTCTGGCAAAGGCTCTTCTTGGCCCACCTTGGGCTCCGTCCTTGGCCCACTCTCTCCAGTTTTAGCTAGAATCCTTCTGGGTCAAAGTTTTAACAGAAAATCTCCCACACTTGATATCTGGTCAGATTCCTCACCCCCGCTTCCCCCTGGGTATCTTATGGCCCTGGCCTGCCTGCTGCAAGAGTCCCCCAGCCCCTGGGTCTCCCCCAGGTGTGTGTCCCCTGCCCCTACCCTGCTCCTCAGCCATGCCTCCCAACTTGTCTGTGTCGTAATCGGAGTTGAGCCCCATCTCTATACGCTGCCTCATGTGCTGAAGAGTTTGCCGGGTGGGTTTGTGCAGCAGGGTCCTCTTCATCTGCCGCAGCCAGGAGGCCAGGAACCTCTGTCCCCACCCACACACTCTCAGATAAGTTGGTGCATGTCTGCAGTGTAGACGGGACCCCTTCCAAAGACAATGCATCCTGGGGCAGTGCACAACCTGAACACTGGTACATGGGTGGATTTCTTGTCCAGGGCATGCAGTCTTTGGGCTAAACTTCACACTCGGGCCTCATGGCTTCCAGTGGTATCAGTGGAGTTAGTAGTTAAGACTGATTCACCTTGGCCTGTCTCCTTCTACTTCTGGTCCAAGGCCATGTCCAGATAGAGGGAGGGGGATACGGCCCCCTCATGTTAAATTGCGCCAAGCTGCTAACTTCATTTAGTCACCCACATTGCTGCCCACCAGCAACCATGACAGCCTGTGCTCTTGGACCTTGCTCCCTTCGATTCCCCGCCCAACATTCCCACCATATTTTAGTTCTCATAAACCAGTATTATCACAGCGTTAGAGGGCATTTAAAGAAGAAAAAACATCCACTATGACTCTGTCTTCGTAGCACAGTGTTCCCATGTTTTCTCTGGAGCTCACCCATGTACACACGTGTTTGTGCATGGTTGGAAACCCGGCGTACATGCTTTCAGAATCACTGAATTCTATCTAGAGAGTAGAAAGGCCTGGAGAATCTCTGCCCCTCTCCTCCCCGCTAAGGTGGGTAGGGGTGGGGTGCTCCCCTCCGCTGGGCTGGAGGGCATTTGCTGGCGGGAACGAAAGGGAAATGCTGTGGACGGGGATGTTTCTATTTTTATCCACAAGGTAGCGCAGGTGAATCTCGATCCCCGTGGGAATTCTCAGGAACAGAAGGCTAGAAACAGACTTGATCAATGAAAGCTGTTTCTGGACAGAACAAGCCATTGATAAATTCCAGCGCTCCTGTCAATCAGGCCTCATCCGCTGGGAGCCGGAGTCAGGGAGGGCAGGCGGGAGGCGCTGCCGGGAGCAGGGTGAGGGCTTCGGGGGGAGCTGCCTGGGCACCCTGCTGCAGCGCCCACATCATTCATCGCCTCTGCTGTCTGGAAGCAGCTTTCTCTCTAATTAGCATGAGGAGGATCTGGGATTGATCTTGCCGTGGTTGATGCACTCCCCCACCCCGTCCCTGGGCCGGCCAGGGAAGGGGCGACTCTGGGAGGGGTTCAATGTGCAGGGCTGGAGACCTCGGGGTTACTCAACGCAGACCTTCGAGACTTTGGAATGAGTTAAGCCCTGTGCCCGCGACCCCTGCCCCTGCCTTTGTTAAATAGCTGAGGACAGTGGGCCTGGACAAGGAAGCGATTCCTCCAGGATGACACACGGCAGCCCCAGAATGGGGGGTCCCAGGCCACGGTGCCTTTGTAGGGCTCAGAAGAAAGTGTGCAGTCCCCAGGGCAGCAGAGGTCCCACCTGGGGGAACAGCGTAGGTGTGGGGAGCAAGCTGGACTTGAGCCCCTCGACGGCTGGGCCCCCTGAAGCTCTCTGTCCACCCCTGACCTTACAGCCCCCGGCAGCGGGTCTGGACTATGAAGAACATCCTGAAAGAGCCCCTCAAGAGACTCACCATGGCCAGGGTGGTGACAATTTTATCTGGAAGCGTTGAGCCTGAAGAGTGGGTGACTGAGGTGGCCGCGCTGGTACTGGGGGTCGGGCAGGTAGCTGGCGGGTTGTCCCAGGGGCTGCGGGCCAGGCTGGCGGCTCTCGGGGTGCAGGGAAGGAGCAGGGAGCAAGGCGCTGTGCAGGGAAGGCTTGCGGACAGAAGAGCTGTACACGCACACTTGCACACACGTGCATGTACACACACCGCACATACACACACACACACCATTCACATGTGCATGCACGTGTGCACACGCGTTGCATCGTCATCGCTGTTAGAAGCCATGGTGACAGGGTTGTTTCCAGGGGCTTTAACTAGGCAAGAGCGTTCTGTTGGTGTTTTCTCTGATGGCTTCGTCGTCTGGGTGATTCGATCCCACGCTGATTTCACACTCTCCCTTCTGCTTCCCTCCCTCCTGGGCCTCCTTCCTGTGTTAGCTTCGCACCCCCACCCCCAGAACCTCTTTGTAACATAATCTCCATCAATGCCGGGAGTGCTCATGGAGGTGTTCTGAGAGCACAGGCAGATGGGTGCCTCAGGGAAGCCTTCGTAAGGGGGCAATAGCGAGCCAGGCCTTGAAGGAAAACCAGGAACCCCGGGCAGAGGGAACAGCTTGTGCAAAGTAATAGAGGCCGAAATCACAGGAATGCGGAAGTGATGTGGTTTTCCAAAAGCTACCTGCAGCCAGGTGAAGAGCTGCGCGGAAGGGATCAGACAAGAGCTGAGGTCAAGGTGTGTTCGGTGGGTGGGGAAGAGGTCCTTGCAAGCTCCAGCGACTCGGCAGTGAGCAGACTGACAGGCCTCCTGCCTTCGTGGGGTTTCCTTTCTCATGGGGAGAGCAACGAGCAAACAGATTGTTCTCATTTCAGATAATACTAAGTGCTCTGGGAAAACCAGAGCTGGGAAAGGGGGGTGTCCTGGGGATGGGGGTGCTGTTTTAGATCTGGGATCAGGGGAGGGCCCTCTGAGAGGAGGCCTTAGTGATGCGAGGGATGCATCTGACCCCACACCTTCCAGGCAGTGGGTGGCAGGTGTAGGGCCCTGGGGTGACAACCTGCTTGGAGGCTGGGAGGAGCAGCAGGGAGGAGGTTTGGCTGGAGACAGAGGGGCCGGCGTGGAGAGAACTTTGGGTTTACGCTAAGTATAAGACTTACCACAGGAGGGCTCCCAGTACAGGAGGGACGCAGTCCTATTTCAGCCTCAAACCCATCATTCTGGCTGTTACCTGGGGTGGAGGCGTGGAGGCCGTGGGTGGAGGCCGTGGGTGGAGGCCGTCGGAGGGCTGAGCAGGGAGAGGGGGTGGGACGCAGACAGGCTGGATGGAGGTGTTGACGATCGGGTGTGGGTGTGAGGGAAGGAGGAGTCAGAGATTCGCCCGGTTCTTCAGCGTGAGCGCCGGGATAACGCGGCGGTGTCCTTGCTCTGCGGGCGAGGATGGACGGCAGAGCAGGGGTGGAGGGGAAAAGTCAGGAGTTCTGGTCTGCGTTTGGAAAGTTTGAGGTGCTTGTGAAACCTCCCAGGGACATGTAGGGCTTGGGGCCATCCATCCGGGCTTCCTCGGTGTCTAGAGGATGCCGCGGTAAAAGCCGTGGTCCGGATGAGGGCGCCTGGGGGGAGCGTGGACAGAGGGGCACGTGCGGGGGCAGGGCGAGCAGACGCACAGCAGCGGGTGCGGAGGGAAGGAGTCCACAGAGGGGGAGTCATCGACTGAATTAGACAAGACAAGGCCGCGTGGGAGGGGCCCTGAGAGTCTGTCATGGAGGTCGGGAAGAGTGAGGGCTTTGGCGACTTGGGACAAGCATGGTTTGGGTGGGGGTGTGCTGGAGAGAACGCAGCGGGGGATGGCGTGAACCCTTCTGCAAACTGCGCGTGGAGGGATCTAGGTTGTGCTCCTTGTGAGACCCTAATGCCCCATGATCTGAGGTGGAGCTGAGGCGGTGCTGCTAGCGCTGGGGAGCGGCTGCAAACACCGATTATCGTTAGCAGAGAGGTCTGACTGCACAATAAATGTGATGCACTTGAATCATCCCCAAACCATCCCTGCCTCGTCCATGGAAAAATTGTCTTCCGTGAAACCGGTCCCTGGTTCCAAAAAGGTTGGGGACTGCTGGCCAAGACCACTCAGCTGCCTTGCTGCCCAGTAAAGAATCCCTGGTGGAGGTGTTGGTAGAACCTGCCCTGGAAGGTTCCGGCCTTCAGGCCATTCCCTGTCCCCCGAGTAGGGCTGCCCCAGGAGGGGGGCAAACCCCTGCAAGCCCCTGCAGAGAGGCACAGCGACAGCCAGCCCGGGTCGGGGGCTGTGTTCCACTCCGGGCACTGATCCGTCTGCAAATAAACAGACTGAAATGAAGCACCGGCCTGGAAGAGCTCTGCATCCTTCCGCCCGATCACGTCCTGAGAAAGGGGCGAACAGATCGAGGTTTTGGCTGCCCCCCAAACAAGAATAAACAGAGGCAGCAGGAGACACCGGGAGGAGGTTTCATGTGGCCAGCCCGTGTGCCGTGGCCGTGGGAGCCCGGCCACCTTTTCCAGGAACAAGCCGCCCTGCGGCGAAACAGGGAAACAGAGCGTCAGTCCCAGGGCGGCTTCGGAGCTCTCCAAAGCCCAGAGCCATTTCCTTGCCCCAGAAAGTTTCCTGCCGCCAAGGCCAGCCACTTCTGCAGGGTGACCTCCGGCATGCTGGCCAGGCGGCAGTCACAGGACCTTGTCCTGACTCATCCCGGCAGACGCCCTGTCGATCTCATTGATAGGAACCTGCAGCCACCGCGGCCACTGTGGGCCGGGGCAGCCAGCCAGGCCCGCTTCATTCACTGGGAGGTGGGGCCGGGGGGCAGTGGGTGGGACAGAAAGCTGGTGACTCTGCAGCTGCACATCAGGAGACCACTTTGGGACCCACAGATTGCTTCAGTTAAAATCCCCCAACCACCTCGTGGCAGTTGCAGTGAGACAAGAGTGCACCCTGGCACTGGGAAGTCGGGACTCAGACACCGTCCTCTCTGCCACGTCACCTGGTTTTAGTTGATGTGTAGTGTTCGTCACTGTCTGAAGTTATATTCGTGCTTGTTTATTGGTTAACTGTCTGTCCCCACTGAACTTTTACTTCCAGGAGAGCAGGCGCCTCATCTGCTGTGCTCGCGGCTGTCTGCTCGTACCCAGGAATGAGCTGGCTCGTCCCTGGGCTTCGGTTCATGCTTGCGTGGTGGATTTGAGTTACAAGATACGGGTGGCTCTCGGGAAGACTCCCAGAGGCATCCAGGATGTCAGAGAAGCTCTCGGCATTCCAGGCTTCTTTCTGCCCTCTTTAACTGAAGGTTAGGTCATTTCGGCTTTAATCAGGCAGGACTTCCTAATAGCGCCTGGGTGCTGCTATTTGGTTGTTTGTTTTTAAAATGTGTCTACCTGCTACGTATCATATATATCTTATTCAAGTCTAGATTCAGCAAGCTTCTGGAACAGAGAGACATCACTCTGGCCCTGCCCACAGCCCACAGCGCGGCCCTCTGATAGTGACAGACACACTGAGAGACATCAGCATAGGTTTCTGCAGGTCACTGGTGGGCGGGCAGGGGAGAGAAGGCAAGGCCTCCGCAAAGACTGGCGTTTCCTTCCCATGGGGAAAGACCCGAACTTCCTCTCCAAGTGATCTGCCTGTTTTTCTCAGAACTGCAGGCAAATAAAGTTGAAAAGCAAGGGCAGGGTGGTGCTTGCTGATGGCGTGATGCGACCCACCGAGGAGGTGTGGACGTCCAGCCCCGCAGGCCACCGGGCGCTGCACTTCCACGCGGCCAAGTGTCACCAGCTTGACATGTGGCTTCCCGGCTGCTGCTGTGGCTGAGTGGGTGTGTGTGTGTGCGGGAGACAGAGAGAGTCACCTTGTCGTCACCCTAGCCTGCAGAGCATGGGGCGCTGTTCCTGGCCCGGACGGCAGAGGGGCCGCCTCTGAGCCCCCTCCCACCCGCCATGTAACATGACCCACAACTCACTACCCAGAGATCACCCGTCACCAGCTGTTACGGTTCCTGCCCTTTGCCTCGTTGACATTTGCATTGTCAATATTATTTTCAAAACCTAAGTTGATATCATGCTCTTTGTACAATTTTCTGTTCTGCTTGTTTTTTTCTCAATATTTTGTTACAACCGTTCTCCAAATTATTATAAACTCCCCATGAGTCAACATGTCTAAAATTTACTACGAGGATGCTCGGGATACCAACTGTGCCCTCAGGTCTTGACGGCACTGCCCCTCCAGCCCTGGCAGGCGTGGTGGCCCCTCCTCGGGTGCTTGTTGGGAGGGTGGAATGTGCAATTGTCACAGTGCCAACATGCCCACGGGTGCCCCGGAGCTGCACCTGGCACAGAGGAGGTGCTCAAGAAATGTCCCAAACATCTGCTGAACCAACACCTGCCTGAATCAGGGAGTCTCGTCCCGCACTCTGCGATTTGGTTTTCCCTGGCTGTCCCCGTGGGAGAAACACTATGAACGGTGACTCTGATCTGACAAGAGGCCATTTGCCACGGACCGAATGTTCGTGTCCCCCACCATGTTCCTATGCTGAAATCCTAACCCCAACGTGCTGGTATTGGGGGGCCCTTGGGGGGTGATTAGTCACGAGGGTGGAGCCAGGAGGGCATCGAGCATCGGTGCCATAGTGAAAGGGGCCCGAGGGAGCGTGTTCACGGCCAAACCTGCTGGGCCCCGACCTTGGACCCTGCAGCCTGCAGAACTGCGAGCAGTGACTTTCTGCTGCTATGAGCCGGCCAGGCTGTGTGGGATTTGAAGGGCCTGCGGCAGCCTGGAGCCCGGGGCGGGGAGGGGAGGGGGCCCGTCTGCCCGTCTGCCTCTGGGCCGGGGCTCCCACAGCCAGGTCTCATCCTTCCTGAGAAACTGCCTGGGCTTCCCTCCACTTCACACGTCCTCACCTCGCGGGCCGCGGCCGGCGGGAAGGGAGAGCGACTGTTGAAAGGCGGGAATCCCCAGCCAGGTGGCATCAATAATTCAGCGCACCAGCAGTCGCGAGTTCTGCTTTTAAGGAGCGGCTGGGAAGCGTGTTCTGCTAACGGCTGACATCCTCTCGCTCTTCGGAGAGCAGCTTTCCCCGGGTTCCGTGGAACTCCGGCTCGGTGGTCTCCGTGCGCTTGCCGGCGCAGCCATCTGCCCAGGGAGGGCCTGGACGGTCACTCGTTCATTCCGCACACGCGTGTTCCAGCCCCTGCTGTCCTGGCCGTGGTACTCGGGAAGGGTGAGTGCATATGAGAGCTGGTGGCAGAGTTTGTGGGGCGTGTGGGGTCACAGGCTGGCCCAGCCGGTCCCCAGGGTGGGACCGTTACCGTCCAGCTCTGCTCCCCGTGGACCCGAAGATCTTGTTCCTCCTGTTCACCCATCTCGGGGCTGGCACTGCGGTGGTCTCTGCACCAAGTTGGCACCAGTCATCTGTCCCGGGGCCTGGGCTGTCGTCATCTTTAAAGGAACACAGATACACGGAGGTCCCCCATTGGTCCTCATCCGACACACACGGCGGTGTCGGTGCGGAGGGAAGGGCGTCCGAGGCCGCTGCGCCTCCCGCTCCTGGGCCTCACCGTCCGGCCCTCGGTCGGTCTGTCCTCCAGGTCGCCCCCTCCTGCCGTTTAAATCCCCTTTCCCTCCTTTCTGTCTCAGACCCGTAAGTGAGATCTGAAGTGGATTTTCCTGACTGTTGGCTCGTGTCCTGGCTCAGCTGTGCGCTTGCGAGGCAGCTGAGCTGGGCGGCACGTGCTTCCTTTCTCCGCCTCGGCGGCACTTACCGCACGACAGGCTTCTTCCTGCCCGAGTCCCCTTGGGTCTCGCTGTCTCTAACGGGGCCCGAGGCCACCGCGTGGCCAGAGGGACACGAGTTGGGGGCCGGGTTGTAAACTGAGTCCGACGGGGGGCTTCCCCACTGAGAATGAGTGAATGTCATCAGTAGCTAAAGCGACAGAAGCCCCTTGAGCCACCTCTGGCCCAACGGAGCAAAGCTAATTGTCCAGATCTCTGAAGTGAGGACGAAAATCAGTTTGTTAAATGACTAAAGTTACTTCTCCGAGTCCCTGAAGTATATACTCTTCCCTTCTCTCCCCAGTAGTGTCCCCCACCCCCGAAACAAGTGTTTCCCTGCTGTCTGGTGAAATGACAGTTAAAATACCCATGTGGCCTTGGGTGAGTCACGCGACCTCCCAGGGAGTCCCATCCCTCAGCTACAGAATGGGGGTGCTGCCTAAATGAGCAGATTTCTTGCATTTAAAAAGCAGAGGCATCTTTTTCTCAAACTAAATCCTACACAGGGTCCCCCAAACCAAAATAGATATAAATAATGTTTTTCGTATAAAGGATCCCATATTAAAACTTAGCATATTCAGTAGTTATTAAATCAGGAAATGAGAAAAAGGCTTATTTTGGCGACACACCAATTTGAAATCAGAGATGATGGCAGTTTGTTTTGTACGTCGGTCTCCGCATTCAATCATTTCCTTTTGGAATGTGTGTTTAATGCAGTATTAAGAAAATTCTGATCAAGCGAGCAGTGGTGGTGAATGGTGGCGAATTTTCTAACAGCTCAGTTTATCACGGCCGGGCCACTCCCTCCTGGGCATAACAGGCGCAGACACATGACAGGGCAGTGTTGGGTCACTTTCGTGTCACGGTGGAATCGCTGAGTGATGGGCACTCCTCGTCATGAGCGTGAGTGGGATCCTAATAAATGCAAAAACCTACAGAAGGCGCCGCCGTCTCCCAGCAGCTTTCACCCGCCATCTGGGGGTGTGTCACAGGCAGCCCCAGGCCCGGCGTTCACAGTGCAGAGCTCACGTGCTCGTGTGTGCGTGTAACAGGACGGGGCGTGCACGGAAGAACCCAACAGCCGTCTTCCAGGGAGCTCAGACCAGAATGTGACCTGAGCCGGCCCACGATGGGCCCCAACGTGTCAAAATTCGATTCCTAACTCGGGGTATAAGGGCTGCTTTTTCACTGTGGTTTAAAAGCACAGTTATATCAACCTAATGAAATTTGCTTCAAACTTACTTTAAACCCTCAAAAGAACTCCCCCTTCAAATCTTCAGAGTGATGTTTCTTGAATTTAAGCATGCGTCGGATGTAGCATGCTAAATTCTCAAAGTTTACCATGCAGTGCCCTGGAGGGCTTGTCAAAACGCAGACCCCTGGGCCCCGCCCCTGCAGATTCTGGGGTAGCAGGTCTGAGGCGGGGCCTGGGAATGTGCATTCTTAACATGCTCCCGGCAATGAGGCTGCTGCTGGTGGCAGATTCAAGTTCAATGGTTTGAAAACTACTGGGCCAGAGAAAGTCTCTGTGGGTCCTTCTCAGTTTAAACAGGGCACAGTGGCTTCCCCTAGGTCTTCCTCCTCTCGTTTACGACATGGAGAGATAGGACTAGAAACTTCCTGAGGATCCTGTAACCTTGGAAATGCTCTTCTCTCTGCCTGGTAAGAGGGGCCTTTCGCGGGTAACTTCTGCTCAGGTTTCCCACACGCATATAGCCGACGTGCAGAGAAGCCCACGACGTAGGTAAAATCAGACCTGCCTTTTTCCTTACATGACCTGTGGCACTTCAGGGAAACCACTTACTTCCCTGTCCTCAGTTTCCCTATCTGAAACATCGACTCTCTGATCTCCTCCCTGGCTGCCCACAGGGAGGGTGGATCTGATGACGTTCTGTAAATGACTCTCCGCTGTCTGCACTCGTGTCGGGAACCGTGACAATCAATGTCTGTGAAATCTTTATTTGTACCATTTCTGGGCAGAACAGGACGTGTCAGGCCTCCAA
>RJWJ010032323.1:0-18582 GCA_004363605.1 Indri indri
GTGGAAAAGGAAGATTTTGATTAGTTTTCCTCGGGGCATTCCATTCCCAATCTGTCCTGCCTCAGTCGCAGATTGCCTACTTCTTTGTTGTTTTTTGTTTGTTTGTTTTGGTTTTGTTTGTTTTGTTGGGTTTTTTTTTTTTGTTTTGTTTTGTTTTTTGAGACAGAGTCTCACTCTTTTGCCCGGGCTAGAGTGAGTGCCGTGGCGTCAGCCTAGCTCACAGCAACCTCAAACTCCTGGGCTCAGGCGATCCTTCTGCCTCAGCCTCCCGAGTAGCTAGGACTACAGGCATGTGCCACCATGCCCGGCTAATTTTTTCTGTATATTTTTAGTTGTCCGATTAATTTCTTTCTAATTTTAGTAGAGACGGGGTTTCGCTCTTGCTCAGGCTGGTCTCGAACCTCTGAGCTCAAACGATCCGCCCGCCTCGGCCTGCCAGAGTGCTAGGATTACAGGCGTGAGCCACTGCGCCCGGCCTTGGTTGGGTTTTTTTTTTTAAGACAGTGGCATCATCATAGCTCATGCAACCTCAGACTCCTGGGCTTAAGCAATCCTCCTGCCTCAGCCTCCCAGGTAGCTGGGACTACAGGCTCTAGCCACCACGCCTGGCTAATTTTTTCTGTTTTTTTGGTAGAGACAGGGTCTCCCTCTTAGGCTGGTCTTGAACTCCTGACCTTAAGCAATCCTCCCAGAGTGCTAGGATTATAGGTGTGAGCTACCACATCGGGCAAGATTGCCTACTTCTGAGCTGAGCTGCCAAGGACATAGTCTCAGGGGGCATAATCATTCACCAACTATAAAGCACAGACATATTTAAAAACATACAGTTCCAGGTGCTTTGGGAGACACAAATACAAAGTAAATTTTCAAAGCCTTCATGGAGCTTTAACAAAAGGTGAAGGAGGGCTGGCGTAGCTCAGAACATTGTTACTCAAAGCGTGGTAGTGGCCAGCAGCGTGGGCATCACCTAGGAGCTTGTTGAAAATGAAGAATTTTAGGCCCCACTCCAGACCGTACTGGACCAAAATCTACATTTTGTAATAGTAAGATCTCCAGATGAATCATACATAGGCACAGAAAAGTTCTAGAAGCACTGGCCCGGAATACAAGGTGGGAAGTACTATGAGAATTAGGATAATTATGCTTTTTAGCACTTTATGTAAAATTATCTTGAGTTTTCATAATCCCATGAAGCAGGTGCTGTTATTATCTTTATTTGACAGATAAAGAACTTGAGATAGAGACGAAAATATCTTTCCTTGCTGACACAAATAGAGATTGAGCCCAGTTTCCAATCTCTTCTGACTAGATGAAAATCAGGGAGGGGCACTTAATGTGAAGGAATAACATGAAAAATTGCAGGTGGCATTTGAAGTACCAAAAATACCACAGTTCTGCAAACTAAATGTTTGGGTTTTTTTGTTTCGTTTTGTTTTTTTTCTTGAGACAGAGTCTCGGTCTGTTGCCCTGGCTAGAGTGAGTGCCGTGGCGTTAGCCTAGCTCACAGCAACCTCAAACTCCTGGGCTCAAGCGATCCCACTGCCTCAGCTTCCCGAGTAGCTGAGACTACAGGCATGCGCCACCATGCCCGGCTTATTTTTTCTATATAGTTTTAGTTGTCCGATTAATTTCTTTCTATTTTTGGTAGAGACGGGGTCTCCCTCTTGCTCAGGCTGGTCTCGAACTCCTGAGCTCAAACAATCCGCCCGCGTCGGCCTCCCAGAGTGCTAGGATTATAGGCATGAGCCACCGCGCCCGGCCTAAATGTATTGTTTTTGAAAGCAAATAGTGGGCCAGTCATGGTGGCTCCATGTCTGTAATCCCAGCACTTTGGGAGTTCATGGCAAGAGGATTGCTTGAGGCCAGGAATTCAAGACCAGCCAACATACCCCATCACTGCTGAAAAAAGGAAAAAAGAAAGTGAATAGTGGGAAATAAGATTTGAAGTGTAAGTAAAAGCCAAGTCATGCAGCTCCAACTCTATAGTCATACATTCAGTGTTAACATTTCGTAATTGAATATAGAAATGGAAAACTGGTGCATTTTGTTTCCGTGAATAACTTGTAACCTATGAAAAAGTCAAATTTTCTTCCTTTCTGAAAGAAAGTTCTGAAAGTCAGAAAAGTTGCTTCTCCCCACCTCCCACCCCAAAGTAAACTGATACCTCCTGGCTTGATGCTACTGATTTATACCATATTATGTAGAGCTGGATCTAGAAAGTGGCTTACACTGCTCTGGCCTGCTTGGTCTACACTTGCAAGAGTGGACTCTGACAGACTGCCTTTGGAGGTCTGAATCACTTCGAGGAAGGTAACCAGGACAGATAGGAGATTTTAAAACCTGTCAACATGTATTTGGCAGGTTTAGCCTGGAAAAGAGGACCAGAGACATAGGAAAGCTATCTGAATGTTAATAAGAAGCCAAATATTTATTAAGCACATACCATCTGCTAGCCTCTGGGTGATAAGAATGTTGAACAAGACTAATTTAAGTTTCCTGCATCATGGAGATTTAGAGTCTAGTAGGGAAGACAAACAAAACACTACAAATAATTAGTTAAGTAAAAGTGGTAGGAAAAAAGCGCTATGAGATGGGGACCCAAAAAAAGACAGGAAAAGCTTCCTTGAGGAGGATATTTAAACTGAAACTGGAAAAATTAATAGAAGTTAGCCAGGCAATAGCTGGGTGCAGTGGTGCGTACCTGTAGTCCCAGCTACTTGGGAGGCTGAGGTAGAAGGATCACTTGAGATCAGGAGTTTGAGGCTATAGTGCATAATGATCGTACCTATGAATAGCCACTGCACTCCAGCCTGCACACACACACACACACACACACACACACACACACACAAATCCAGGCAGAGGGTAATCCAATTATGTGCAGAGGCTTTGTGGTAGAGCAGCTTTGTGTGTTGGTGACATTGACAAGACTACTGTAGCTGGAGTTGAGAGAATAAATGGGAGAGGTAAAGGAGGGAAGATTGGATAGGTAAGCAGGGACCAGGTGCAGGTATTTTTCTGCCCTACAACCATGTTTTAGATTTTGAATTTTGTTTGAAAGGCAATGGAGAACCTATTGAAAGCTCGAAAAGTAGGCATTGCATAAATCATTAAGTACTAACGGTGTGATGTGCAAGACTGCGGAGTGGAAGTGACTGAGTGACAGAGGGCTGGATGGCTGGATAGATGGATGGATGACACTCTCGAAGGTGAGCTGAGATGCCTGCCACAGACAGTGATAAATTCTTCATCACTGGAGCTGTTTGGGTATCCAAGAGGGGAGTCAAAAAATAAATGGGTTTTTTGGACTAGATTCTCTTTGAAGCACCTTATACTCTTGAGATTTACAATACCTTGTATTTGGTCATAAATTTCACTAATAATAATGGCCCTTACCTATATGTACGGCATGGTTTTTTTACACAAATTATCAAATCTTCATTTCAGCTCTATGAAGTAGGAATTATTCTTGCTTTACAAATGAGTGTGTTAAGCTTTAGATGAATAACTTGTCCAAAGTACTAAGTGGAGCCAAAATTTGAACCCAGATCCATCATATTCCCAGTAGCTTTCATCTTAAAAGCTACTGCATACATGCATCTACACAAATACAATAGCCACTTGATGAATGAGCAGTTTTGGCTATAAAGATATTTACATTCATTTAAAAATACTTATTTTGCCTACTATGTGCCAAGGACTAGGGATATAGTGGTCAATAAAATGGACATGGTTCCTGTCTTCCTTGAGTTTACTATAGGGAAGACAGATATTAAACCAAAAATTGCACAAATAACTGTAATTGTGTTATGCTTTGAAAGTACAGAATAAGGTACCATGTAACTCTTCACCTTATGTAATCTAGGGTAGGGAGTCTTGGGAAATAGTTTTCACAATCCTATCTTTCTCCAAAATGTTTCTAGTTTTACCCATTCTTTAATGGTTTCTGACCTGTGCTTAAACGATTATAATCAAATCTCAAGTCTTATCTGAGTAACTTTTATTCCTTGCTAAAAATGATTCTGGCCATAGTCACTAGTGGACTATGGGTTTTACATTACCAGCAGTCATTCCTAAGTCAGTAAGTCATTTCACCCTAACATAAATACCATATTTCCAACAGCATTCTAGACCCCATTTTCTGAATGTGTCCCTGACACATCAAGTAACATACCACACATCCTGCAAGAACAAAATAGTTATTACTTCTCCAACAGACTTCTCTATTCCTGTTTTTTCACTCAGTCAACCAGAATGAACAAATTGGATCCTGTGGTGTCTGACTTCCATATCTTAACCTTGTATAGCATCAGACTATTTAAAAAAAAAAATTGTTGTAATTGATCCTTTCTTTCCTTCCTTACTGTGTCCCTTCTCCTCTTGGTGCAAACTCTTTTGGATTCTTGCTGTCTTTGTAATCTGGTCTCACAATTTAGAGTATATATACTTGTATGTGAACTATCTTTTTCATGAATGCTGAGAACTGACCATACATTTTATTTTTATATCTTCATACTTCATTGATGAGTATAGACAGATACTAGTCAGTAAATAATTCATTCAATAACATGTCATATGAGTTACAGTGTAGCATGCTACTGTTTCCCAAGTGCTTAGAATTGATACCATTTGTTCCTAATACAAATCTTGTGAAGGGGGTGAAATCTCTGTCTGCAAATAGATAAGCAAAGTGAGGCTCAAATATGTGAAATGCCTTCCCAAAGATCATAATTTCTAAACAATAGTGATGTATGAAAGGGGAATGCTAGAAAATGATCCATTAGTAACCTCTTCCCATATTTACCAAGTAAACTACTCTATAAGAAACCCATCTTTAAATCCTATCTCCTCAAATTTCTACTCCACCTCAACACACTTCAGTTTATCATTTGTGATGTGAAAACAGCTGCTATTCATTTCATGGAATTGTTGGAAATAGTCTGTATCTACACTGTTCACATGTGGCTATTTAAAATTAATTAAAATTACAGTGCAAAATGTAGTCCCTCTGCTACACTATCCATATTTCAAGTGACTGGTGGTCACCATATTGGAAAGGACAGATATAGAACATTTCCATCATTGCAGAAAGTTGTATTGGATAATGCTGTGCTAGAGCTAGGACTAGCCGAAGACCAGAGAAAGCAGTATGCATGAACTGAAAACCCAGGCCAGTGGCTGGTTGGTTTCGAGGGGGAAGATTCACTGAGTAGGAAGCAAGCTGATTTTTGGAACAGTGACATCACAAAGCACAGCTCACAATGGTTCCAGAACACCTAGGCTCCCAGGCCACTCCCCCTAAGTCATATCTAGATTCCTGAAGCCTCTGCCCGTGTAGTTCCTGGAGCTGCTGTCTTATTAAAATGCCACCGTCTTCACCTTCACTTTCTACCTGGGACAGCCTCTTAGATTCTCTCTCTCTGGGCACAATATGGAATTGGATACAAGCAAATTTTCTGGGAGAGACGAGTGCGCCTCCGCAAACAAATCTGGGGATACTAGATAATCTTGCTCCAACTGTGCAAACCATCCTGGGGATTTCCTTTCTGATCGTGTTGGGAATAGGATTATATACCTTATGGAAACGAAGTGTTCGATCCATTCAGGTTATACTCTTTTGTTTCAAGAGATTTAAATAGTTGTAAACTGAAATTTGATTAGTTCTCATATTGCTGCCACCCAGTTTTAAGACCATGCAGACGAGCAAAGGTGAACTCTTGTCTTTTTAGTTGATTGAAACTAGGTTAGCCTTGAAAACCTCCGCCAATTAGGTTTGGGGCATAAAAATGCTCTTGATCTCGATGGTCTGCTTACCTGTTATAATGAAATAGATCAAACAAGTCTGTAACCTGAGAAAGCAGCTTTACTCTCTAATTTGATGACTTATTCATCTTTGAGTGCCTACTATGTTTACTGTATAGGCACTGTCATATAACTGGGCTCTTGGGTATGGCCTTTCTGTTCTTACTATGCCATTGCTCTGTAACTGATAAGGAGGCATATGTATTCATTAAGTCACCACAATGTTTTCATTATTGTGTTTCAACAAGATAAGTCTCCATAAATATACAGGACCTCTTTTTGGGAATAGGAATTAGCTGGCTGAGATTGTAAGAAACATTTAGGACTTTACATACTTCTATTTAATCACCAATAATAATAATTTATTTACAATATAGTCAAAGTGCTTTGAGAATCTCAATTCCATGAAATAGATGGAGGTTATTTTCACATGACAAATGAAGAAACTGAAGTGCATTGAGGTTCAGTAGAAATTTAAGGACACAATTGAAAGAGGGCTTTCTTAAAGAGTGATGAGTTTACTTAATGCAGAGAGAAGTTATTATTGGATAATTTTATAGCATTCGCTTATTTTCATATGTCACTATTGTTTAGGAATCATGATCACAGGCATTTTTCTATCTTAACCTGTCAAAACTGCATAGGCCAGGCGAGGTGGCTCATTCCTGTAATCCCAGCACTTTGGGAGGCTGAGGCAGTAGGATCACTTGAGGCCAGAAGTTCAAGAGCAGCCTAGGCAACAGAGTGAGATCTCAAAAAAAACAGCCAACCAACGCCTTCCCCCACCACCACCACTCCGACCCCCGCCACCGCCAATCCTGCACAGTAGCCAGGGCAGGGATCATCGGATTATCATCTCCATTTTGCAGGTGAGGGAACTTTGTTATCACCTGCCCAAATTCACATGGTTTGTTAGAGCTGACAAAGCTGAGATTTAAATCCAGTTTTTAGTATTCCAAATTCAGTTCTCCAAAATCTCATTTAATGTAAACCAGCCGTCCTAAATCCTCAACAGGAATGTGTATGTGTATACATATACGTACATATACATATGCACACATTTTAATTAGCTAATAGAATGTAAGGCAAGAAAACACACTCTTATCTGAGTTTAGCTCAATCAGTAAGATGGGCTTGCAGCCCTCCAGACAGCTCAGCCAAGAAAAAGAGGTAACATAAACAGAGTGGTTAATAGTGTAGGCCCTGAAGTCAGACTGCTTGGACTTAAATCTTTGTTGCACCACTTGCTCTGTGACCTGAGAGCTGTTGCTTAAGCTCTAAGCCCATTTCCTTATCTGTAAAATGGACTTGCTAGCAGTGCTTCCCTCATAGGGTTGTTGTGAGGATTAAAGGAGATATTGTATGTATAAAGTTTAGCACATATTCAATATGTAGTGCTAGTAGTAAGGAAAAAATAATTGGTTTTATTCTTATCCTGGCTGGAATCTTCCCTAGTATATACCTTTAAAAAAAATTTTTTTAACAGGGTCTCGCTGTGTTGCCCAGGCTGGAGTACAGTGGCTATTCACAGGTGCCATAATGGCACACTACAGCCTCAGACTGGCCTCAAGTGATCCTCCCATCTCCGCCTTCTGAGTAGCTGGGACTACAGGTGTGCAACCAATGTGCCCAGCTCTGTCCTAGTATATTTTTAAAACTTTTCCATGACCAGGTAATCCAGAAGTATGCTTAGAAGTAAGAATTCCTGGATTCCAGTCTGGCCTCTACTATATCCAATATATGACCTTGGACAATGACAGGGTCCAAACTGGAAGGTATATAAATAATTATCCATTTATGTTTTTTCTACATCGATAGGTCATGCATAGGCAAGGTAACTTCTAGCCCAGGATGTGACAGACATTCAGCAAATGATATTTATTATTATAGTCTTAATTAATTAAATGCAAATAATAATCTCTGACCTGCATCTCTCTCCAGTTTGTGGTAAAAATCAAAGGATAAAATGGGTGTGAAAATGTTTTTTTAAATGGAAGCCTTGGCATCAGAATGAGGAATTATTGTTACTCTTATGTTTTTGTTTTGTTTTGCATCTATAGTAAATTGTGGCATTTCACACGAATAAGCAAGTAATGCTCAGCTTCTGTTGTTTCATTTTAGAAAACATTGTTGTTTGTAATCACACTCTACGAAATTTACAAGAAAGGCGCAGATTTTTTTCAGGCTTTGCTAGCCAACCCAGAAGGGAGTGCTTTCCAACTTCAAGACAGTAATAATCTCTTCCTGTCCTTGAGTCTCCAAGAGAAAATTTTGAAAAAACTTCAGATGGTGGAAAACAAAGTAAAGGACCTGGAGGGGATGATCGTTGCCCAAAAACCATCTACAAAAAGGAATTACTCCTCTGAGCCCTACTGCAGCTGCTCCGACTGCCAGAGCCCCTTGCCCACATCAGGGTTTACTTCCACATCTGAAATGTGATGGACTCCTGTCTTTTCCAGAAAGCACTGTTTCCCTCATGTGTGCAGTGGTGTATCAATAAAGATAGAGAACTATATTGAAATGACCTTGCAAGGACTGGCTCCCTATTTAGTAGGGAAGATCTACTGTGGTGGGGTAATGTGGGGTTATAAATGTGGTAGTTAAAAATGTCTCTGGGACTGTGGTGCTCGCTCAGCAGGCTGGAGAGCATACGCAGCTGTATCAGAACAGAAAGCCAGACTGGAACTGAACGGGTGGGGAAAGAAGGAGGGTGGTCAGGGACATGGCCTTGAGGTCCATGTGGAAGGGGTTGGACTGGATATAATAAAAAGCAGGAAAGTGCTATTTGAGGGCTGTGCTGTGGGCTGTCCTGTAGAAGTAGGCTGGCCCCTGTGCTGGTCCTTGGCCTAAAAGTAAATATGTGTCCCAGGGGTCTCCTGCATTAATTACTCAAAGGTGGGCAATGGATATGAAGTAGACTGACATAAAGGAGACTGTTTAATTTTACACAGCTTTTACCGATACCTGTTGTATGCCAAGCATTGTAACAGTGCCTGGGACTCTGCCTCAGTGCTTCAGGGGCACTCAGTTTGGCTGGCTGGATGGGTAATTTCAGAATGGGCAATTATAATACATATCATCTTGAACTGAAGTAAATTCTCCTTGACAGGGAGGAAAAAATGGAGGCATTCTACTCAATGAATGTGTACCCAGATGAGTGACACAGACAGACAGAGATGGCCTACTGGGAGATGGCAATAGATGGTTCTCTCAGCAGGTCTCGGATTCCACAAACCTTGTAAGCGTGTGCATTTTTGACACAATAAATGTGATTGTGGCCATTTGAAACACTTCGTAACCATTTGGCACCTAAGTGAAATATTTCTTTTGGTGAGCAAATAGTGATTTGTTGCCATTCTGGAGAAAAATTGGCTATGCTGCTCAGCAAGATACAATGTAGCAATCTCCCAAGTGACTTTTCCCTAAGGGATTTCTAAGGGTAATTTTGACCGTTTGTAATTTCTGCCTAGTGCTCTGGTGTTAAAATGCTACCCCTGTGTAAGATGAGACTTCACTGTACAGTGTACCAAGTGCAAAAACAGGTGGGTGAATACAGGGTGGGGCCAGGAAAGGCTTTGCATTGAATTCTCCCATAAAGGATTACATAGGCAGACAATGAAATGGAAGGTATTCCCCTTGGTGGGATCATCATGGAGGTATACATAAAAAGGATGGCTTATCTGGGTGTGGTGGTGCACACCTCTAGTCCCAGCTACTTGAAAGGCTGAGGTGGGAGGATCGCTTGAGCCCAGGAGTTCAAAGTTACAGTGAGCTGTGATTGAGCCATGGCACTCTAGCCTGGGTGAGAGAGAGCAAGACCCTGTCTCTTAAAAAAAAAAAAAAAAAAAAAAAAAAAAAAAAAAAAAAAGATGGTTTGCCTGGGGAACAAAGAGAGTTTTAGGGTGGCTGATGCACCAACTATTTTCAAAGCTAGGATTAAAGATTTTGGCTTCAGGGCAAGACACACTAACCTCATCCTCAAATCAGCTTTAATTCATGATGTGTTGGACAGAACAGATGGGAGTTAACAATGTGCACCGTCTGATGGTTTAGGTGAGAGGTTTGTTATTGTGCTGCTGATAGAGTGCTATATCAATCTTTTCAAGTCAATCTCTCGATTTTTGTGCTGTCTAAATTTCATTTCGGTCATCTTGTCTTGGTTATCCCTCTGGTGTATATCAACGGAAAGTGTTAGAAGAAGGTACTTAATATTCACATTTGTACTATATAGTATGGGCTTTGCACTATTGGAAATGGACCATTATAGATTTTTTTAAGAGGGAGTAACATAGATTTAGTAGTCTGCCTGGGAAACAGACTGTGGAATGAGCTAGAAAGTAGAATGAGCCAAATGCAAAAGAAATAACAGGTTGGCTGCTCCTGTTAGGGTGCACAGTGTGGTAGAAACTGGTGGAGTCACCTCATTTCTGGCTCTCAGCTCCTCAGAAAGGATGTGTGATTCACACCACAGTAATAAGAGGCTGAGTATTCAAGTATTCATTCCTAGTAGTGGTCATTCATTTCTTGTGACCAGGGCACTTATAGCCAGGGTATCAATTAAGGGACCTTGGATGCTTGGTAAGCAGAGAATCAAGCCAAGATAAGGGAAGAGCTTGAGAACTATGTTACCATTTAGGTTAGCTGGAGTAGGTGAACTACCCCCACAGCAATGTCTACTACTTTAGGGAGAAAAATCCTTATCCCCCAAATTCTATCTTTATTCTTTGGCAAAATCCTGCCAATAGCTTGTTTTGAGGCTCCCATTTTTAGACTCCACACAGGTCAGCCCCTCTGTTAGCACCATCTTTCTGAAAAAGGGAATGAGTGATTATTTACCTTCCATAATTCACTTTTCTTTCCACTGCTACCACCCTAGTCCAAGCCATCATCTCTCACCTGGATTCTTGAAATGGCCTCCTAATTACACTCCCTGCTTCCATCCCCATTAAATTTATCTCCACACCGTAGCCAGAGTGATCATCACTCCTCCGCTCAAAACCCTGCAATGGCTTATTCTTTCATTGTGAGTAAAAGTCAAGTTCTTGACTGACAGACCGTGAATGATGGCATGGTCTGCCTTCCCCCTCCTCCCTGCTCTTCTTACACTCTCTTATCCTTCCTCAGCTACACTAAGCATTGGCCAGCCTGGGGGCCTTTGCACTTGCTGTTCACTCTGATTGGCATTTTCCCCAGATATCCACATGGCTTCTTCTCTTACTTTGGGAGGCTGAGGGGGTCTCAAACGCCAGTTACTCTGAGAGGCTTTCCTTGACCATCTGAAGTAAAGTAGCATCCCTCCCACCAGCATGCTCTATCCCCCTTCCCCTGCTTTTTCTTCATAGCACTTATCACCACCTCCACTTTTAGTGTTAGATATTTGCTTATTACCTGTCAAACACTCCATCTGCCTTAACCCACTAAGAATGTAAGCTCCAGGAGAGGAGGGGTTTTGGTTCACTGCTATGTCCTGAGCACTTGGAACAGTGCCTGGTATTTCGCAGACGCGCGATATTTGTTGAATGAGTGAATTCCAGTTAGTCTTGCTTTTTTGAAATTTCACCCTGGCTTTCGGTTCCCCTATTTCTTCAGACACACGTGACAGATCAATGTTATGATGTCATTCTCCCAAGTGGTAGCTAACCTTTATTGGGCACTCACTCAAACCCGTATACATTGCTAGGAGTTTTACATGAATTTTCTCATTTGATCCTAACAATATGAGGAGACAAATATATACTATTATTCTCATTTTACTGATGAGGAACTGATGCACTGAGATTTTAAATAACTTGCTAATGTGTGGTGCAGCTGTGACTGGCACTTGAGCAGCTTGACTCTAACCCTGTGTTCTTAGCCGCAATTTGGGTGGCAGAAGCTTCTGTGAGGCTTGAAACTCACAGAAAGGTGAAGACAAGAGTGAAGAGGGCATAGCAATTTTGGCCCAAGGGAGAGAAAATGATAAAAAAAAAAAAAGTGCTTATCCTCTCTTATATTTAAGTTGATGCCTAAAAGTTTTCATCATATATTTTAAATAGTTGCAATGGACGTAAATACTGACTTTTTAAGATAAAACTATTACATCACTTAATTTTTTTTTTTTTTTGAGACAGGGTCTCACTGTGTCGCCCCAGGTAGAGTGCAGTGGCATCATCATAGCTCACTGCAACCTCAAACTCCTGGGCTCAAGCGATCCTCCTGCCTCAGCCTCCCAAATAGCTGAAACTACAGGTGTGTGCCACCATGTCCAGCTAATTTTTCTATTTTTAGTAGAGAAGGGGTTTTGTTCTTGCTCAGGCTTGTCTTGAACTCCTGAGCTCAAGCGTTCCTCCTGCCTTGGCCTCCCACAGTGTTAGGATTACAGGCGTGAGCCACCTCATCTGGCCAACTGTAAAATCACTTTTTATAATGTTCCATCATAATCTAAATAATTGAACAACCACCATCATCCATTAAAAAAATATACAAATGAGCTCAACATTGTTCTTTTATCATTTCTAATTTATGATAAGGTTCTACTCTCCCATAAAAATGTTATTCAAATGTAATACTTACGTTTGAAAAACCTTTTATTGCTCACTTGTTTGCAATCAAAATATGCATTAAAATAAAATTTAAAAAAATTCCTGTCACTGTATAGCTCTGTTAGAATTCTTTTGAATTGAGTAATCATCACAATAATCTTTAGTATATAGCCGATCAAAATGACACAAGACAGCCGGGCGCGGTGGCTCACACCTGTAATCCTAGCACTCTGGGAGGCCGAGGCGGTTGGACCGTTTGAGCTCAGGAGTTCGAGACCAGCCTGAGCAAGAGTGAGACCCCGTCTCTACCAAAAATAGAAAGAAATTAATTGGACAGCTAAAAATATATATAGAAAAAAGTAGCTGGGCATGGTGGTGCATGCCTGTACTCCCAGCTACTTGGGAGGCTGAGGCAGTAGGATTGCTTGAGCACAGGAATTTGAGGTTGCTGTGAGCTAGGCTGATGCCACGGCACTCTAGTCTGGGCAACAGAGTGAGACTCTGTCTCAAAAAAAAAAAAATGACACAAGACAAATTTTGATAACACATAAACATGAAAGGTATAATTCTATTAGGAATACATCTTTTAGTGAAATGGATGGGGTTTTCCCACCAATTAATTCATGTATCTGGATGAATATTTCTTTCTTTTTTAATTTATTTCATTTTATTTTTTATTTTATTTTACTTTATTTCTGAGACAGAGTCTTGCTCTGTTGCCCTGGGTAGAGTGCAGTGGTGTCATCATAGCTCACTGCAATCTCAAACTCCTGGGCTCAAGTGATCCTCCTGCCTCATCTTCCTGAGTAGCTGGGACTACGGGCGCACGCCATGACACCCAGCTAATTTTTTCTATTTTTAGTAGCGACGGGGTCTCGCTCTTGCTCAGGCTGGTCTGGAACTCCTGAGCTCAGGCAATTCTCCCACCTCAGCCTCCCAGAGTGCTAGGATTACGGGCGTGAGCCACCATGCCCGGCAGAATATTTCTTTTTTACGAACCTGACATTATGATCATAAGACTATTTCTTAACTGCCAGATTAACAGAGTTGTTTCAATTTTATTCCTTTTTTTGTTTCATAGATACAAGTGCTGAGAAATATTATTCACATAAATAGATGGGAATCCTAGTATTTTTGTTGTAGGAATGTCACTCAATTCTTTGGTTTCTTTCTGAATTCTATGTCAAAAATCAAACAGTGTTCTTTCATCAGCTGACAACTCAATTAAGTCCACCATTAATTTTGTTGAAAGCAATGCACTGGAAACCTCCTGACTTGCAAAAGAATTTATTATGCTGTTATTAGAGTCATTCATTTTCTCAAGTGACTTTTAATTATACTAATTGCTCTCAGAAGCATTTAGGCAGGGTTGGGAAATTTGAGATAGCCTTAATTTCAACACATCTTTAGCATTACAATATCACAGTAATTTAAATATATTTTAGTTGTAGCTACAGATTTAGCTCAATTTATTGTAAATAATCATGCAAATTAGGAACACCATTCTGTCAAACCACTTAACCAAATCAGATTTACTTTAGGTCAGAAAAATTCTGACTTCACTTTTCAAGGCAAATAAATGTGTTAACAGGCACCCCAGTGATCACATTTAACTTCTGAATTCCAAGATATAAATGGCATGGAGCCTTGATACGAATTTGCCCCGAAATAAAGTAAGGTACCTTTCATTTCAGGTATTTCTAACCCACGCTATCCTTGCCTTGTTCCAGGGCACGCTCTCAGGCAAAATGCCGCCTCTGACTACACTGGGGTGGATGAGACGAGATCTTTAAATGAAAATTCCCATCACTACCGTCCACTCTCTAATATGTTTGAATTCAGAACACCCCAATACAGGCCAAAATACTCCATTTTTAATGCCTTGGCTCGCTTTTAAGGTATCAGGGAAGCACACAGCACCATCTGAACAGCACTAGGTTAGAGGAATGATTTTTAGAACCTGGGAAGTCAGCTGCTCTCCCATTCTTCCCAGCTACCTCGGGGCGGGAGTGGCGGCCCACTCCAAGACAGTCCGGCTAAGCCCCAACTACCAGTTGGCTTGTCCCGGGCCGGGAAAGACGGCCAGGCAGATGCCGCGGCCAGTCAGGACAAGCCGCTGACCCCAGAGATGGAATTGCCACTCTGGAGATTAGAAAACGGACTCTGCCGCGCTAAAGGGCCCAGGCGGAAAGCCAGAACCCCGGGCAGGAACCCAGCAGAGAGGTAGGGGAAGGCTGTGGGCGTAACACAGCGCAGCGAGGGCCGGAAGTCGGCACCCGGGCTCCCTCACTCTTTGAGCCGGAAGTGAGGAAGGTGGGGCTTGTCCTTTGCTAGCTGAAACTGGGAGGCACGCGGGGAGTCGGCAAGGGGAAGAGTGTTTGTGTGACACTGCTGGCGGCGCAGAGAGGGTGGGATGGGGGCGGGTGTCGGTGTAGGGGCACAAGGAAGGGACGGATATCGCTGTGACACCGCAGGGAGGCTCTGAGGGGACGGATTTGTGGCACGGGTGCACGCTGAAGGAGCCGGCGGAACCGGGTGGCCATGGGGATGTGGACATCGCTGGACGCGATGTGGGAGATGCCGGCCGAGAAGCGCATCTTCGGGGCCGTGCTGCTTTTCTCCTGGACAGTGTATCTTTGGGAGACCTTCCTAGCACAGCGGCAGGTGAGCCTAGACAGGGCCCACCTGACCCCAAGACCAGGCCAGCCCTAAGCGAACCTCGGCCTCAACCCTGAGTCCCTTGATGATTGATGCAGTTCCAGCACCAGTAGTCTCTACCCCGTGGTCCCTACTGAGTCTCCTAACTTGACCCCGATGGAGGGCTGTGGCTTTTAGCGGGTCTTGGTGCCTCAGGGAAGTTTCCTGTAACGTTATCATGGAACCCAAGCCGGTTAGGGCCTGAAGAAAGGGAAGGACTGCTGCCTTATCAGGCTTGAACTCTTGTGTCTGCCCTACGGTTTCCTTAGGATCCTTGGGGCCCAGACTTAGCCTCCTTTATCTTTGGCATAATCCTTTAAGGCGAAGTTGTTAAAAAAAAAAAAAAGATTGCTAAAATTTTAGAAACAAACTTCCCCATGACATTTGTGTAATCATGCTTAACCACAGGATTTTACAATCTTTCCAAGCACCTGCACTCTTTTTTTCCTCCGTAAAGTGCATATATTGTTTTTGCCCAAAAAGTATCTCTTTTTTAAAAAAAAATTCAGAATATTATGGGGGTATAAACGTTTTGGTTACATGAATTACCTTTGTACAGTTTGAGTCAAAGTGATAAGTGTGTCCATCACCCAGATAGTGTGCATGTACCCATTAGGTGTGAATTTACCCATCCCCTCACCCCCCTTTCATGTGCTTGATTTCCATTGAATTTTACCACCATATGTACACGTAAGTATTGATCATTTATTTCCAGTTTAATAGTGAGGACATGTGGTGTTTGTTTTTCCATCCTTGCGATACTTAGGAGGATGGTCACCAGTTCTATCCAGGTTGTTACAAAAGGTATTAGTTCACCATTTTTTATGGCTGAGTAATACTCCATGGTATATATATACCACATTTTATTAATCCATTAATGTATTGATGGGCACTTGGGTTGTTTCCACATCTTTGTGATTGTGAATTGTGCTGCTATAAACATTCGAGTGCAAGTGTCTTTTTTATAAAATCAAAAAATACTTGTTTCGGCCAGGCGCGGTGGCTCACGCCTGTAATCCTAGCGCTCTGGGAGGCCGAGGCGGGTGGATCATTTGAGCTCAGGAGTTCAGCAAAATGATATAACAGGATTACTATTAATCAGCCTGAGCAAGAGTGAGAGCCCGTCTCTACCAAAAATAGAAAGAAATTAATTGGACAGCTAAAAATATATAGAAAAAATTAGCCGTGCATGGTGGCACATGCCTGAAGTCCCAGCTACTTGGGAGGCTGAGGCAGAAGGATCGCTTGAGCCCAGGAGCTTGAGGTTGCTGTGAGGTAACCTGATGTCATGGTACTCTAGCCTGGGCAAGAGAGTGAGACTCTGTCTCAAAAAAAAAAAAAACAAAAAAAACACTTGTTTTTCATAAAAGTATCTTCATTATTTGTGTTTAAAAAATTAAAACAGTAAAGTAGAAAGTGAAAGTTACTTAATAACAATTTCCTAGCCATAACCATAACTAACATCTTGATGAATTAGAGATACGCACTTTTAAATAACATTGACTTCAAGTTCAACTGACAGTTTCATTGCAGTCTCTCACTGCTGGTTTGCTTTACCTACCTACACTCTTCTGTGTTGTCACTGAAGTATGTTGTTGACGATTATGAAAACCTTTCTCTTTTTAAGTGCTGCAACTCTTTTTCTTGATCATTACAGGCTTTATCCTCTGCAAATTTCTTCTCTTGGTTTATATTTTACATGATTGTTTAAACTGAAAATTTAATTTTTTTCTGTATCTGTCAATGTCTGAATTATATTTCAGTCTCTTCTATTAGTCCAAGATATTTAAAGGTAGGTGTTAAGCTTTGTAGCTAGATACTCTGACATAGCTCTTTGAATAGCTACATTCATATAGAATCTTCCTGGCCTAGCGAAGACCTTTTTTCATAAAGTAAACAGTGTTTGGTGTCTAAATTGGGGGGATGAGCTATTGAATGTCTGTCTTACTTTAATAATAAGCCTAGTTATAGTAACTACTTTCCGGTAGTATCTTTACTGTGTTATGCTTTAATGTAATGCTCTCAGCTTTTAGTGGCACCCAAAAATATATACAGAAAGCATTTATTGTAAAACTGTTATAGAAGATGCAGTCCATATATTGTTTGGTTCCCTGCATTATGTCTCATGGGCTGAAATTACCTTTTAGAATTAGGCATAATGAGAAAGTTAGTCTTTCTTGGAGACCTGATGTGTTTCTATTTGGCATTCCCAAAATTTCCCTTAATTTGGCTTCTAGGACCAGATTTAATGACCAGCCTCAATATCTGTTAATACTTGTGGTTAACATGTTTGCTTCTTTTCTTTGGTTAACATATTTGCTTCTTTTCTTGAATTTGTGTTCTGTATTATAGAACTTACGTGATACTGTTACAAAGTTGTGATGTTTAAATGTGGTTTTACATACACAAAGTGAAGTGTGATGACAACCTGATTGTAATTTTACTTTGCTAGCCTCAGATTCTCTTGTTCTGCTTTTACCTTCTGCACCAATTGTTTCATTGGTCAGTATACTTGATCAGTGCAATATTTGTGCACATATAAAACAAATTCAACAGGTATAAGTGACAAGTTAATGCTATAAACCATTCAGTGTTTCATCTTAATTGACTATTGTAATAAATAATTGATTGTTTTTGTTAAAGTATTTTCTTCAAAATATTTCAGAGAAGGATATATAAAACAACAACTCATGTACCACCAGAGTTAGGACAGATCATGGATTCTGAAACATTTGAGAAATCTCGACTGTATCAACTGGATAAAAGTACTTTCAGCTTCTGGTCAGGACTTTATTCTGAAGTTGAAGGCACTGTGAGTAATTTACTTCTTCAAGACACTCTCAAATTGTTTAATACTTTGTAATGTTTGTTTTCGTTTTTGTATTTTCGTGACACAAAAGAGGGTAGCACACCTGCAAGTCCCAGAATGCTTTCTTAACCTTCGTTACTGTTAGTAATGGATGTGGAACAAAAGAGGCAGAAACATAACTGCTTAATCAGTTAAAAATTGTAGAATATGGTAACTGTCACCCAGGAAGAAAAAGATCCTATTCCACTGGAAGCCAGCTGAGATGTCTCTTCTAAGCAATGATTTGAAATTCTCCCTGCCTGTCAAGTGTGGATAAGGAAGCATCCTATCATTATTCCTGTCAAAGTACTTATCACATTGTGTCGAATTTGCCTGTTCAGTTGGCAGACTGGCAGTTCTTAAAGAGTACTTTAAGGTCTTGTTCATCATTTTGTACCTTGTTCCTGGCCTATAATAAGCACGTAATTCCTTCTTTTTTTTTTTTTTTTTTTTTTTTTTTGAGACAGAGTCTCACTCTCTTGCCTGGGGCGAGTGCCGTGGCGTCAGCCTAGCTCACAGCAACCTCAAACTCCTGGGCTCGAGCAATCCTACTGTCTCAGCCTCCCGAGTAGCTGGGACTACAGGCATGCGCCACCATCCCCGGCTAATTTTTTCTATATATATTTTTAGCTGTCCAATTAATTTCTTTCTATTTTTGGTAGAGACGGGGTCTCGCTCTTGCTCAGGCTGGTCTCGAACTCCTGAGCTCAGGAC
>RJWJ010032324.1:0-18416 GCA_004363605.1 Indri indri
CAGCCAGTAACTACAGATTGTGGTATCTGCCATGGTGTCTGCCCTGGTTCTGAACTGGAGAATCAGAGGGTGGGCTAGAAACAATGCAAAATGCTGGGTGAGGAAGTGTGAGGGACTATGACAGTTGGGAGAAAGAAAGAAAGGGAGGAAGGAAATAGAAGAGGGAGAGAAGAGAGAAAAAGAAATGAGAGAGACAGTGAAAATTATAAAGCACATAAAGAAATATAATATTAAAACACAGTTGAGAAAATCAACGATTAGAATGGAAATTCATTCCAATTAATTTAAACTTGTAAAAGAAATGGGGCAAGAATTTTAAAATAAATATGGAGATTTTCACGGGAAAAAGGAGGGATAGGTCCCTTTAAATTTAACAAATTATAAAATTTAGAGATCCTTAAGAAATAAATTGAGAATACAAAAAGATTACTTAAATATGCCAAACATAAAAAATAATGCCATTAAACTAAAATAAAAAATATGTGATTAATATAAAAACAGAATCAACTAGAATGGAAACAACTGGCCGTTCCTAGAATGACTAGGAAGAAGAACATAAGGAAGGAACTCATCTGGAATACAATTCAGAGAAGCTGGAATAAATATGAAAACATAATTAAGAAATTTAGAGGATGGATTGAAAGGCTAAACATGTCTAATGGGAGAGCTCAGTAGAGACATAACGTTTGAAGAGACTGCTGGTTGAGAATTCTCCAGAATTCTCCAGCATGAACCCTCAAGTCAAAACTACACAGTAGTCCCCCTTTATCCACAGTTTCACTTCCCAAAATTCAGTTACCTCAGTCAACTGTGGCTCAAAAATATTAAATGAAAAATTCTAGAAATAAACAATTGGTAAGTTTTAAATTGCATGCCATTTTGAGTATCATTGTAGTTGCTCTATTTCATTATTAATTAGTGCTGTTAATATCCTACTGTGCCTAATTCATAAATTAAACTTTATCATAGGTATGTATTTATAGAAAGAACGTAGTTTATATAGGGTTTGGTATTATCTGCCATTTCAGGTATCCATAGGGCGTTTTGGAATACGACCCCCGCAAATAAAGGGGGGACTACAGTACTCCGATTTGTTGCTAAATTCCACACATATAAACAATGTGTTGATACTATAGAGCGGAAGGGCTCAGAAAATCTTACGCCAAAGTGTGATACTCTGGCATGCTGAATACTTTGTACTAAAGAAGGTTGGAAGGCCTCCGAGCAGTCTCCCTCTGATCTTCTTCCTTCTTGTCTCCAGATCATTTTTTTCCTGAAAGTGAATCACTGAAACCAGAGTTCCTCTTTCCCAAGGCAAGTTATAGAAACTAGAACCCCTCCCTCTCAAAGCCAGCCATAAAACCTAGAAACATTATTTGACTCTTCCCCCACCTTTCTGTGTAGTAGCTGGCAATAAAGAAATTCTCTGACCTACTTGGTCTGATAGTATGTATAGGTCACAAGAACTTTGTTCCAAGGGGGTCCTGTCCTATACCCTGAAGGAAGGAATGCTACACAGAGAGGCAAAGCAGAATCTGAACAGAGTCCTTGCTGGGTTTCTCCCTGCCATCTGTTATGATTGGATCATATCCCTTTTGTCCAATCACAATTCTACATGGCTGGCCGTTCTTCATCAAATCTAAACATAAAAATGAAGTTTTTCCTAATCCTTTGGGTCTTAATTTCTGAAGGCTCCTGTGTGATATAGAACTTAGAATAAATAAATTTTTTATGCTTTTCTTTTGTTTACCTGTCTTTTCTCATAGGAGTGTTGGTTGTGACTCTTACAATAGGTGAGGAAATACATATATAAAAGAAGATTTATTATGAAAATTGGCCCACCTGATTACGGAGACTGAGGAGTCCCATTATATGCTATCTGCAAGCTAGAGAGCCCAGAAAGCTGGTGGTGTAATGCAGCTCAAGTCCAAAGGCCAGAGAAACAGGGGAGCTGGTGGTGTAATTCCCAGTTCGAGGCCAAAGGCAGTGGGGGAGGGGAGTACTGGCATATAAGTGCCAGCAGAGCCCTAAGGGAGCCAGGAGCTCCAATGTCCCAGGGCAAGTGGCTGTCCCAGCTCAGGGAGAGAGAGCCAGAATTCACTCTTCCTCTGCCTTTTCATTCTATTCAGGTGGGCTGTCAAGGGATTGGATGATGTAAACCCACATTGGTGAGGGTGAATACTCCTTATTCAGTACACTGATACCTTTGGGGCATCATTCTCTGTGTATCACGCCAAACATATCAATGTTCTTTAATTTCCTACTTATTTTGTTTTCTTAAACTATCAGTTCCTGAAGAGATGCCTTTTTAAGTCTTCTACTGAAATAGTGGATTTTTTCATTTATCATTTTAATCATTTTTACAACAAATTTAGTACTTTTTCATGTCTAATAATGCTTCTTGCTTTAAAAATTGATATTGTCTGATAATAACATAGCTTTCTTTGACTTAGTATTTTTCAGTCTATTTTTCTCACTTTTTTACTTATGTGTCTTTGTAATATGAACTTGATCTTACATAAGCAGCATGTATTATAATTTTTACTATAATTTTATAATTTTGTGTTAATGAGACAGTTTAGTTCGACTATGTATATTAATTGTGATTACAGATATGTTTGGATTTATTTGCACCACATTCTTATGCATTTTTGTTGTTTTTTGTTTATTTTTTGCTTTTAGTAATTTCTTGTCTTCTTTTGCATTAGAGTCTTTTTCCTCATTATGTTCTCCTGTTAGTTTGGAAATGATACACTTGAGAGTTTAATCCATTTGTATTTATTGTGATTACTGCTGTGTTTGGAATTATTTACACTAACTTTTTATGTACTTATTATTGATCTGGCTTCTGCATTTTCCTGTTTCTTTTTTGCTTTTATTAATTTCTTGTACTCTTTATGATTGGAGTTTGGTTTTCTTAGCATTTTTCCTTCTACCTGTTTGAAAATTATGCTCTGTTGGTATATACTGTTTTAGTTATCCTCAGTAATTTAAAATGCACTTATAACGAAGTGTAAAGTGTTGAGTCTCTTTGTGAAGTCTATTATTTCATCTTGCTCTTTCATATGGTCTCTTGTTTCTTTGTGTGTGTGTTTCTGTGTGTGTGAGAGAGACAGAGAAAGAAAGATTTTTTTTTTTTTAACTTTTTACTCACAATTCTAGGAACCTGATATGAGGAAACTTATGAGGATATGTTTGAAGTTGTATTTCACTGGATAGAATTGTGTTTGCTTTAGGAAATTTCCTGAAGGCATTACCAATCCTCAACAACCTTAGGCTAAATTCTCCATTTAAATATTTTAGAACACCACAGTGTAAATCTGGACCTCAAACTTACTCAAGAGTTGGATTATGGACATGAACTTTCATATTACTTTTTTTCTCCATTTCAGAACAAAAGTTAATAGAGGAAAATTTCCTTGCTATCACCACCAGCATTGTGGGTTCTTTTCTCTTAACTCTTAAATTCTTACACTAGGGTCTTACTTTTGTGCAAATATCTCCTGCAAAACTCTCCATCCTACAATGGTTCTAGGTTTTATATCCTATTCGCTATACTCTATGCCTTTCAGAGTGAAATTAAGTTTGACCTCTTACCTCCAAGGTTTTCTATTTTCATATTGTGTTTGTCCTGTTTAAATTCCTTTCCTTTGTGTCAGTTAAGCAATACGTTTCAAGATGTTTAAATGTTCTAAAAACATTGTAATTATTTTGTTTGGGAGAGTCATTTAGGGTATATTACCCAAAATATTTTTGGAAATAGCAGCAAACCTATACAATATGATTGAGATCAATTAGTTATTATTTTCATTTTCTCAAACTTCCAGTAAAAACTTGTTTAAAATTTTGTAAATCAAAATCTGAAATAATTTAGACCAAGTGAAATTTCTAGAGATAACTATATGAGTTCCAGTTGGCAGCATAAATTTGCATAAAAAATCAGTAAGCAAGTTTTAATGTATTGCCTCTGAAGAGAGACTAACCCTGCTTGGATAGTCCAATAACCTTGGGGTTCACAAGTCAGGAGTAGATTTCCCTGTCCCTCTTGATTTTTAAAAGCTGCTAAATCAGAAAAATTGCGAGCTAAAAGTCCTGAATTCTCAGTATAAATAAATTTAAATTGAGCTTGCTACTTCTTTTGACATTTTAAATATTGCTCCTTTTTCATATTATGGCCCTATAAACATGATAATAGAAAAGGGCCATTTGATGATTATTTCTTGTTAATAAATAATTCATACCCTAAAAAGTTGGTCATTCAAATCCCCATGACAAACTTTTCAGTTAGTAATTTATTCCATTAAAATTATGTGTTTCTTACTTACAGTTTAAGAGGCTAATAATTACATAGGGTATGTGCTTTGCATTTTAATAAATCTATTAACTTTACACATTTGTACTATTGTAATAAGTCTGGCTTGCCCAATCCACAGATTTTCTTTGATGTGGAAGAACTGCAAACAATAAATGCAACAATCATCTTTCAAACTAAGATCATGTATCTCAAATGACTTTCAAGATCCTTTTTATTTTCAACGCAGTTTTGAGTAGTAAGATGTCACAGAGGAATTGATAGGGATCTTATCATGGTATTTATTTAGAAATATTACAATGTTAAAATATTATAAAATGGTTAACAGTTAAAGCCCAGCCTTCCTTCGAATTTCCTGGGTATGGGTGTGGCTGTGAGACATTTTTATTATAAATATGGAATAGTTATTTGTACCTTTTGTAGTTGCTCATCTCTTCCTTAATTAATCCATTTACCAATATTATTCACGGTTTAAATCTTAGTAGAATGTAGCACCTTTCAGAATTGCTTTCTACTTTGTTGATGAATTTGAGCAAAGTATGATTATGTCAAAAAGCAATCTTATAAAAGAACAAAACCAACAGACCTTAGAATATTTTGACATGAAGATGGCACTTTCCTTCAACTACTGATTAAAATGAGGGCAAATGGAAAGCCAAACAGCATTTAATTGTGTTGTATCCATATGGATTTTGGCAACAGATTTAATTAACCTGGTGAATATTTAAGAATTTTTCTCAGAAGGAGGGGTAATAAAAATTCTTGAATAATGAACATGTTGCTCACCAGTATGTATCCAAACAATTGAAGATACACTGAATACGTACAACTCTCTGCAAAGCATACATGGCCAGTGCTAAACAATGAAAGAAAAGGAAGAAACAATAATATAATAGTCATGAGCTGCTGCTGCTGTGCTAATAGGTGATAAGTAGAGACTACTACCGGCCAGGCACTTCGTGAGGCTTTGGCATGAATCAATTTCATTTACTTCTCGAAAAGAGCCTGCGGCACAGATAGTGATATTAGCTCTATATTGTAGAGGGGGATACTTCCCCAAGCTACATATACCATTCTCCTTAGTTTAAAAAAATATTTTTTAAAAAATCAAATGATATATATCATTATGTTCTTGGTGATTAAATAAGAAGAGGACAATCTTAAAGATATACATTAGGCTATCAAAAATCACTGACTCAAATTAAGCTGGTAAAAAAAACTATCATGAAAACATTTACATAAGAGGAAGAATTTGAATTGTGTCTACAATTCACATAGGGATACTTGCCTAGATTAAACATTTTTTTTTTTTTTTTTTTTTTGAGACAGAGTCTCACTCTCGCCTGGGGGCGAGTGCCGTGGTGTCAGCTTAGCTCACAGCAACCTCAAACTCCTGGGCTCAAGCAATCCTACTGTCTCAGCCTCCCGAACATTTTTTAATTGTAAAAGTAATATATGTTTATTATAAAAAATTTTGGAAGTATACAACAATATAAGGAAGAAAATATCACTCATTGAAAAATCCCACCTATACAAATAACCACTGTTAACATTTTGGTACATGTATTCTTTGAAGTATATGAATATATTCATGCTTTTTAGATTTCTTATAAAATTGGTTATGTATGGTTTGCCGTCCCTATTTTTTCATTTAAAATATTTCAACATTTCCCTTGACAGTAAATATTGTTCAAGATTATTCTTAAGGCTTCCCAGTATCCAATCACACGATAATGTCATAAACATATTTCAGCAATCCCTTGTTATTGGACTTTAGATGATTTCTACTACTGTAATAACCATTCTTATGCATAAATCTGTGGTCATACCAAGTATTTTGTCTTAGGATGAATTCCTAGAGTTAGAATAGTTAGGTGAACAGATATGCTTTTTGTCCTTGGTATGTGTATCTTTGTCGCTGGCCTCCACGCTGGAAAATAAAAATGACTCTAATGCAGTGTGATGACACAACTAAGGAGGGGGCTTGGTGTTTTCTGGTTTTACTCTCCTATTCCTTGTATTAGTGGGCTAGAGGAGTAGAGGGAGAAAGCAGCAATTCTGCAGTCTCCCACCTGAACTATCCTCTAATTTTACAGCCTTCCTGCTCTTTCCGGCAGAACCTGGCCCTGCTCCCTTGTGGAACTCTGAGCACTGGTACTTTTTTCCCACTTCTCGGCCAGAAAGAAAGCTCTTTATTTCCCAAGACCTTGCTCTTTCACAGCATTGGGCCTCTGATGACACAGTTCTTTCAAATCACTGAGCTCTTTCTCCGATGACAAATGCAGGATTAGGTGTGGACAGATTGCTGGTTTACCGGATGCTCAAGAAATGTCCCCATGCGCAGACTTCTAGGGCTAGACTCCTAGCAGGCCATCTATTTCTAAGTCCCTTGGACCAAGTCTGAAAGTTTGTATGACCAGAGAATGATGATGACCTCTAGGGAGCAGTATTGCCTAACGCCACGAGCCAGCCTGGCAGTCATAGCTGACCCGACCAAATTACCCTCTAGAAAAAGTGGTGCCAATATAATGTCCATGTATTAATGTCTATTACTCCACATTGTCTATTTGCCAACATTGTGCCAGTTTTTTTCTTTTTCTTCTTTTTTTAAACCAATTGGAAAGGTAATGGTATCTCACATTGTTTTAATTTGTGTTTCTTTGATTACTAATATAACTCTTTTTATACTTCGTTTGAAAAATTCTGATTGTACAAACAACACATGTCCTTTGGAAAACATGTTAATACCACTTAGAAATGCATAAAGAAATGAAAGTCTGTCATAATTTCACCTCTAGAGAAAACAATTTTTGTCAGACTATTAACCAGATTTTCTCCTAAGCAAATATGTATATACATAGATAAATATTGTTTATGCCTAAACACATACACCTAAATATACCTCATTAAACTTAATAGCTACAGAAAATTTTTGCACAATGGGTACCATAATTTATTCAACCAGTCCTATATTAATGAACTTTCAGCTCATTTCTAGCACATATCTAACAGTGGTACAATGAGTCATTTTACATAAATCTTGCATTTTTTCAAGCTATTCTGTAAGATAAATTTCTAGGAGTACAATTATTGGGTCAAAGAATTTGCGCATTAAGTTTTAATACAATGAAATTCTACAAGGTCAGAGATTTTTGTCTATCATGTTCTTTGCTTTAACCCCAGTGCCTACAGCAGTACTTGGCACATTGTAGACACTCAATGAATGTTTTTGAATGAATGCGTGAAAATTTTTTGCCCAATCCTCCAGAAATTTTGCACCAATTTACCCTCCTATCAACAGTGTATTAAAAAGTGCTGTTTCATTTCACGCTTGTCATACTAAAGTTAATCACATTGGATACTTGCCAGTCTAAGGAATAAAAAAGAAGACACCTCATTCTCCTTTGCATCTGTTTATTATGAAGATTAGCTTTTGTTTATTTTTCTACTATTGGTATTATCATGACAGTTGCTTATTTTTTGTTTTTTCCTCATTTTTATTGTATTATTCTTTTTTAAAAAATTATATTTATGTCTATAAGTGTAAATGTTCATCTCATCAAATTATCTATCATTAAATTTCTTTAAATTTGCATGTAGTCAAATCTGACCTTTCCCTTATGGCTCCTATGATTTTTTTCATGGTAAGAAAGATCTTTGCTACCCAAAGGTTAGGGAAAAATATATACTTGTATATCTTTATTTTGATCATTTTACTCACATTTAAATTGTTAATATGTCTCAATCTTTTGTGTGTTTTTTTGTGTGTGGCTAATGTGAATAAGGGACCTAATTTTTTAATAAGTTTTTTTTGACCATTTTGATTTTTTTTAACTTCACAATTTTGCTCATTTCTCTTAGGTTGTTTATCTTTTTCTTATTGCTTGAAAGGAATATTTATATATTAAACATATTGTTAGTCAGGAGTCTTTAAATTATAAATAACAGAGAGACAACTGAAAGTTTTTTAAAGGGGAAAACTTCTAAGGACGTTAGAGGAATTTATTTGGACCATGACTCCCAGCATCTAAACAATGTCACCAGAGCTGAATGTGATTCCCATCTTGGATTCTCTCATATTAGTGTCCCCATTCTCTTTTACTTCAGAGAGTTCCCTTCATAAGGTGAAGAGATCGCAAGAAAAGTATTGCCACTGACCATTCCAGATTTGCATTATCCCTAGTTAACAATCTCCGAGCAAAGAGGAGAAACATTCAATCCACAGCCTCACTTCTGCAAGGAAAAACAGAGCAACGCCCACATTGCCCTGGTCAGGATATGCAGTAACCCTCTTCATGGCTGAGAGGAAATGATTTGTGTTAGGACTGGCCAGGCCTGGGCCAACAGCCCACCCGGTGACCAGACAATCACACTGCCAAGGTGGAGGAGGAGCAACTTGTCAAACGTTGTGTGAGTCTAGCTCCGTAGGAGAGATTTTAGTGGACTAGCAAAAGCAACAAGTGTTAAAAACAAGTATTCACCAGTTCTTTTACATATATATATATATATATATATATATATATATATATATTTTTTTTTTTTTTTTCCCTGAAAAACTCTTTCAATTTGTCAGTTGGATTTTACCTTGGTTTATATTGTCTTTTGAAATATTTCAAATTTATATGGCAAATTTATTTATTTTCCCTTTACGCCTAATTCCTCATATGTTTACAAACGTTATATAAATTAGTCAATGAATGATGCCCCATGCCAAGACAGAAAACATATAAAATCATTACCTGAATTGCTTAATTATGAGATGAAGAGATGATTAAACTTTCAGGAAGGATAGGGTTCAGGAATTGGAGTTAGTAAGTTAATATCACCTAGGTTTACTTTTACAAATAGCTCAGAAGCTCTTTATACTATCTTGTGAGTTGAACGACACATAAGGAAAATGCTAGTAGGAATCGGCAAGGACTGATGGAATTGAGCTATGGGTCCTTGAGGAAAGATACGGTAGAATCATTTTTAAACATTTATTTTGAGTAAAACTTACAAGTGAAATATTCATGTAAGAAACCCCATTAGTCATAGAGGATACACTCGGATTTAAGAGAAGGATTTGAGAAAATAGTAGAGGATATTTGGAGAGCCTGATATACCTCTCATCAAGCTTAGAGTGCCACAAAACAGAATAAAAATTGCTGTTGTCACGCAATGTGCACATAGCCTGGAAGTAGACAGACTTCAGTGTAAAGTAGATTCAATGCACAACAACAGGAATCTACTTAATGCCACTGAATTGTACACTTAAAAATGGTTAAAATGGTAAACTTTATGTTGTAAATATTTTACCACAATTTTTTTAAAAAGTAGATTCTTCCATTTAGTGGATATGTGACACTAGGCAAGCATTTTAGTTTTAGTTCTTTTTCAGCATATTGGCCCAAGTTATAACTTGATTAACAGAATGTTAAAAGAGAACTGTTTTAATCTCAATTTTCAGCCAAAGCCTTAAGATTACATATCAAAGTCAGGTGTAAGACTTACCAGTGAAATTTGCAGAAAATGGTGCGATGACTGATTTGGGGGATCTTTAATACCTCATCCACACTGCTTGTCTAAAAGTGTTGGAGGAATTCGGTAGAGAATTTTTGGAGAGTTGTTGTGTTGCACTTCTCCCCTACAAAGGAAAGACAATTAGGGGTTCTCATATCTTTATCTCAAGGCCAAACATGGTTCTTTGAAGAAACCATTTAGAAAGTGAGGTAAAGGTGGGGAAGAAAATTTGCCTTTTGAGGAAAAAGGTAGCTTGAAAAAACATCAAGTCCCAGAGAGCTCAATGCCAGCTCATGAAGACATCAGTCAAGTAAGAACTTTCCCGCTCATTTCTTCCCTTCCCTCCACCAGCTGGGGCAAAGGCTGTATGAGGCACAGAGAAGGATTTGCTCAGAGAAAAGAGGAGAGAGAGAGACGCGATGGGTTAAATGGACAGCATAAAGCCCACATAGAGTTGGGCACGTGACTGCTCTCCATGACCTTTTGAGTCTCAAAGAGAGTTTCTCAACTCCAAAAATACTCAGTGTGCATGAAAATGTTGTGGGCAAACATGAAAAACTGGCAGATTTCATAACTAGATTGATGCAGCGTAAAGAGAAGCAGCAGGTGTGGGTACAGAGTGACAGATGCCTCAACAGGCATCTACAGTATAAGAGGATGTTTCCTCAGCCCCGGAACAGAGTTTCCGTCAACTCTGAAAATGAAGCAGGGTCGATTTAATTGTCTATACCAAACTCAGTTTGGCGAAAGGTTATTTTAACCTTTCCAGGGCAATATATAGACCGCCACTTGCGAATTGACACAGAACAGCTGCCTTGGTCCAGGAATGGGGTGAGCCCCGTCCCGCTCCCCTCTCCCCACCCACTCTTCTCCCCATCCTCACCCTCCCCTCCTTTTCCCTTGGGGGAAATTCAGCCTCCTCTCTGTAAGGTAAATCGCATTTGTATAAGCAATGGGTTTCTTAGGTCAAACTACGGCAACTGCTGCAGTGTTTTTTCCGGCCCAGCCCCCCTGGTTAGCTGGCCTTCTGGGGAGGCGTGAGTCAGCATATTCATGTAACCAAGGTGTCATCTCTGTGTGAACCCATGTGATCGCACTTTCCCATGGGGTGTTGCCACTGTTGTTCAGAGCCGTATGTAAGCGCTCGCCATGTTCTCGGCCGTGCTTTTTGCCACTGCTGCATCCCCCCCCCCCAACAATATAGAGCATGTCTCACCTGCCTGCTGCCACTCGCCTTTTCTTCCTTCCAATTTCTGAAGGCTGCGTCTTCAGAGCGTGTGCTAGCCACAGAGCATCCGCCTCACAGTCTCTCTCTCCCTTCCTCTCTCCTAATCACCTCTAACAGGCAGCATCTGCCCAGCACAGCCCCGATCCCTCCCTTACCAGTACTGAGCAATATTTTAATCTCATATTGCAAAATATGGCAAAGAGTCCCTTAAAATTAAGAATTCATTTCTTCGCAAGCATTTTATCAGTTTCTCCCACATCTGACACTGTGATCCGTGTTGGACAGGCCACAAAGAACAAGACATAGTTTCAGCTTCAAGGAGCTTCTAGGTTAAGTGCGGGGAAACTAACGACATAATTATATGAGGTAATGAGAAAATTACAGTAATATTATATATACAAATTGCTACAGGAGCACAGAGGAAGGAGAAATTTATTGTTCCTCTGGGTTTGGGGGAAAGCCACAACACAGAGGGAAAATAGCTTACCTAAAGAACCAATTAAATGTCATTAAATCCTTAGTTCGCCCCTCCTTGTCTTCCCAACTCCCTGAAACGTCACTGTTAACAAGCAACAGGAGTGCTTCACCCGAGTGTTGCCACGAAGGCTGCTGGGTCTGCCAACCAGTTAAATGAGGCTTTTCTCAACGTTGATGTGGCTCCCTTTGTGGGTAAAATTTGGGGTGTTGTGTAATCCTCACTGTTTTCAGATAGCTGCACTACTACTTTGCCTAAAATGCCATTTATTAGAATCATTCCTTTGAAATTACATCACTATCTTCAGAAGGCTCCTGATAATTGTATATTTACCACTTAATGGTTAACTATGTGCTCTTGGCGTGCGCACGTGTGCTGCGTAACCGATGTGCAATTTGGTGGTCAGTCGGCCAACTCGGCACAGCCTAGAGCTGAGGAACTTGCACTCTCAGCCTCAGTTCAGGTCTCTGGCGCTCTGCTTGCGCGGCTGTGTCCCAGTTTGTTCCTCTCTAAAATGAAGACGTTGTAATGATTCAGGGCTTAGCACGTAATAAGCATTTAATAACTGAGATTATTATCTTTATTATCTGGATGACTGAAATGAAAGATTAAGGGGAACACATTCAAAACAAAGAAAAAGTTTAAGGGCAAAGAGGGCAGAGTTAACAGTTTTTAAACGAAAGATTAAAAAAGAGTTTAAGACTGTCGAACGAATCGCGGTCTCTTTTTGAGCCTCATTGTGTTTGAAACAATTCAGCTGAGGAGCAATAGGGACAGGGAGATGCAAGCTTCCTAACAGAACTGTAAGACATATCTTCAAAACTGAACTGCAGAGCAAAGCTATGAACTGGTTATTTCTATGCTACAGATTCTTTGCACTATTATAGATGGAAATATTCTTTCAACAAGGTACACACCCCTCCCCCCCAACATAGGATGAACAGACATTATATAGTTCAGCATATACTTTTTATCTAAAATTTCATTCTCAGCTAACTTTTTACTTTTTTTCTTCTTTTTTTTTTTTTTTAAAAAGGGGGTCTCACTCTGTCACCCAGGCTGGAGTGCAGTGGCCTGATCACAGCTCACTGCAGCCTTGAACCCCTGGGCTCAAGCGATCCTCCTGCCTCAGCCTCCTAAGTAGCTAGGACTATAGGCATGTGCCACCACATCTGGCTAATTTTTACGTGTTTTTTACAGATGAGGTCTCCCTATGTTGCCCAGTTTGGTCTTGAATTCCTGGGCTCAAGGGAAGTTCCCACCTTGGCCTACGAAAGTGCTCGGGTTATAGACAAGAGGTAATGTGCCAGCCTCAGCTTTTATTTATAAGCCCATAGTCATGATATGCATAATCATTAATTACCTAACTCCTCCCATTTTATTTTATGAAGACATTTGTGCTATTTTATTAAGAAAACATTATCATATCTCTAATATAAATAAATTATTCAATTAAAAACTTATTTTAAATTTATTTGTTTCAGGTAATACCCCACATATTATACATTAAAATGTTAATTTTCTTAACAGTCCTGCTTCAAACCATCTGAGTTAATTTTTATTCTCAAAATATTTTTGCTTGCCCTAAAAGCTCAACAGCGTTTTCTCATTCATAAAATTCCGTTACAAATTTGGGCTTCACGAAAGGGCAAGGACAAAAAGCAACATTACTAGCGCTCTTAAAGCCAAAAGTCTTCTGCTTTCCTTTAAAAAATTGCTTACTTTCTTTTGAGATTAATGGACTGTCAGTGGGTTCTGGGCAGTGACTAAAACGTTTAAATAAGGAAGGGTGACCCCTAGCGTTGGCCTTTAGAAACCAAATTCATATAAAGCTCCAAAAATGTGGGGAAGAGTTCAGTAGTACGCATTATAAAACAAGTCAAAATACCGATTTTATTTACCTTAATTGTCTTTAGACACATAAATCACTATCATTTAAAATATAATTAAAATACTTTAAGAGAATTTTTCAAATGACAACATTTCCTCCCACACAAACTCCCTTTCACTCACTACAAGTATACAAATCAAAAAAGAATAACATAAGAAGAAAAGGCACAAGATTTGCTCGAATGAGCAAAGAAAAAACTAGCAACAGAAAAATAAAGCCTAAACATTAACTCCACACTGCACTGAAGATGACAATTTATACTTAAGCCACAGCATTAGGCTAATGTGAAGTATTTAGTAAGAAAAGCTTGAGAGAATCATTTACTGCCTTACTAGTTTTTGTGTTAAAAAATTTACCTTCACAAACTCAAGGTCACTGGTTCTGCAGAAAAAGGAAAACAGTTCAGCTTAAATGCCTGTCACCTGTGACAAAATGAAATGAAATGAGAGGTCAAAGTGACTTACTGCATCATTTGAACTCATTGTCACTCAGCAAGAGGAGACTTTGGCAAAAAGAGCACATGTTGGAACAAGGAAATCTTATACTTGAAGGGGAATTCTCCCTGGAGAAAAAATCCGGTATGTAAGAAAGTCCTGAACTTCTTTCCTATTAAGTTTTATGGCCATTATTTACTAAGTCTCTTGACTGGAGCTGGCTTGGCACCAGCACAGAGCTAAGCAGAAATCAGACATATAATGTGCCCTCTTTTGAGTTTCAGGTGCCAAAGTGACATGAGAGTCGCTTAGGCAAAGTTTGTGCTGAGAACAGCTCTGCCACTTCCTTTTACTCACATGGACGCAACAAGAAAAAGTACAGAATGATGAAGGAATTAAAGATGGGAAGGAAATTGAATACGGTGATGAAATTGCCAATTTAATATGGTAGGTAGAACTTAAAAGGACAATAGAACTTGTGCTATTAGCAATGACTGATGACACTCATCCATCACCTGTACAACACATTTAGTTCTTAGGATCTGGATTAATTTTCTTATTTCGTTCTATTGCTTCCATGAAAAGAGAATCTTTCCCTTGGTGAGACCTTCACAGCTGGTACCCTGTGCTTTTTAAGTACCAGTTCCACTAGCAAACAATTTCTGTGAACCACTGAAACACTCCAGTCCTTAACGAAGTCCCTAAATTTTGCTCAAAGTAGGCTTTCCTTTTTATTTTATTGCCCCCTCAGCCTTAGCAAGGACAGTATCCCTTTTTTGTTCCATATAAATGGTTTCTAGTAAACATCTGCTATCTACCTTGTAACTGTAAATTATTCAGATCACACATGCTAAATTATTTAAAATGATGCTTTGAAAGAATTGTATTTATTTCTAACAAAAAATAAACTCGCTAACACTATTTAGCACTAAGAGATTTATTTTACTCCTTTTGTGGTTCTGATTTCAAACGTTTGGAAGAAAGTAAAATATACTTTTTAAATGTGCATTTTTGATATTTTTATAAAAAGGAATTTATTCAAACAGGTTGCCTTGAGTTCCTGCTGTCATTGTACCCCTGCAATCAAGGACTTTAAATTACAAACAATATGTCTATCATAAAATTTTTCATTTATTTAGCTAGAAGGTAATCTTTAATAGGTGCATACATAATTTCATTTTGTATGACTGATTTACCTGCCTACTGATGCTCATTCTAGCAGAGCATTAGCACTCTCTGGGAACTTCTGTTTCTTTTAAAAGCTCCATCAATTCCTTCCACTGACTAATTTGAAAAGATACTGAAATGGCCTCTTAGAAATTCAGCTTTCAAAGTGCATAGAAATCCTAGGAAGGAGATTATGCACACATTATGCTGTTCTTTATGTGTAACTCCTACAAGTAAGCATAGCAATCCCCTAGGGAACATGGAGAAGGCAAACTCTTCTTACCAAATAATAACACCCTACTCAAACACACACACACACATTCCCAAACACAAATGCATATGAAAGTTAACTTAGTAAATACTGTGCTTTGGGAGGTGCTATGCAAGGAAGCCTGAGGAGTGACAGCATTAACAGAATACATCTTCTTAGAAAATCAGTTTCATTAAAGATTTGGCAAAATAATAATTCACTTTACTTTATATTTGAAACCACAATTTTATAGCAAAATAAACATATTATAAAGTGGAATTTGGCAATACTTGAATTATAGAGATAAAACATGGGGATTCAAAGACAGTTAGTATGTATACTAATTATGTACATTTAGTAGTTTGCTGGGGTGCCTGAAGCTGTTTTTCCAAGTCCATTGAATTTGTAAAGATTTCTTATTCTTCTGTTTGGAATAAATCTATGGAAAGTTTTAAGGTCAAATTCTCTTTTCAAGTTTAGACTGTCCTGGAAAAGATAACATATAAAGCTGTTAACATAAAAGTGTAAGTGTATTTATCATATCCACGTGCAAATCAAGAAGAGATGCCTAAACAAACAAACAAACAAAAAACAGATGATTGTTAGACAGATAGACAGACAGATGGATAATAGGTAGATGGATAAGAGAAAGATTGAGAGAGAGAGAGAGAGAGTGCACTTTGACAGAGGATGACGACCATATTTAATGGCTGTGTAGGGAACGTAGGGACAGCCAAGGGAAAAAATTGGGGAAGAATGAGAGTCTAATGCTTCTGGGTGTGTTCAGAGTGGAAGGTGTCACTGGAGGGCAGAGTAATGACCGGGAAGATAGGAATGTGGGGACCCGCCAAGGATAGATGCTGACATCACAGTTTTATGAAAGTCTCTCTTTCTGTTAACATCCATATCCTTGAAACAAGGAGGCCTTTGGTACCAGCACTCAGACTTATAGCCTAACCTTTTTTCTATAAGATGAAAACATTTAGGAAATAACTTAGATAAATACCTAACATGACCTAAAAGTAGAAAGAAACTATGTTGTCCGATTGACCGAAAGTCCCCAAACCATCTGGATTAGGTTAGGAGAACCGGATAATTTAAAGATAACATTAAATGAGATAAATGTGAGGTCTTATACTTAAGTCTAAATATTCAACTGTAAAATAGATAGTGTGGTTTAGCTGAAGTGAGAGTAAATCTAGTTTCTAACACAAATCTGCCACTAATTACTAAATAGAGAAGAGGCTGTGAGGAAATCCCTTTTCTGAGCCTGACTTCTCCCCATCAGTCTACAGTCTCTTTGACTATAATTCCAAGTTAAGTGTTTTGCCAATAGCCACTGCCAATCTTGTGACTCCTTCAAGATTTGACTTTTATTTTAATTACGAAAATTTGTGCTCTTATTGTTTAAAAAATCTAACATTACAGTACTGTATGTAGTAAATAGTAAAGATTTCCTAATGCCTTATGAGTTCACACTTAGATGTACATCTTTGAGACATGTTTCTCTCTAAATATAAATATGCCAAATGCACAAATATGGATTTTAGGCAAAATAAAATTATATAAAACATAGCTTTCAACTTGCTTTCTACCCTTATTAATACTCTCACCAATCAACCAATAGGTATCTATCTCACTGCTACATCGCAGGGTGTGTACATTATGCAGTTAGGTGTATAATGGCATACTAGCCTCCCAAAATACTGTAGCAAATAGCACTCCCACCAAGCAGGAGTGAAAGTGGCCATTTCTTTGCATATAATGATTAGTTTAATTCAGGTGAAATTGAGAATGAAGATTGTATTGAAATTTTTATTTGAATTACATTTAATTTATAGTTTAATTTAAGGACAAATTGACAGCTGAACATACTGTTTTCCAATCTAAGAACATCCTATATGCCTGTATTTCTCAGGTCAGCAACTGTCAATGTACATACGTGATGTGGTGTGTTGTGGTTAATGATTTTTCATCCCATTGCAGCAGTAGTTTCTTTAATATTTAAGCATGATTGTATTCCTGGAATAAACTTTGATTTTTAAATCATATTTTAGAAGTGAGATTTGTCATGAGTGTGTGTGTGTGTGTGAATGATTCCTTTACATGACAGGTTTAGCTATTACTGTTATGCTAGTGTTAATACAATAAGATTTCCATCTTGTCCTGTTTTCAGAAGCATTTTTTTTAAAACCTAAGAAGTTTCCCTTGCTTGAAAGTTTAGAAGAACTTGGTCATAAAATCATCAATTCCAGGTAACTTTCTTAGGTATTGTTTTTTTCTATAATTGTTGCTCTGTTCAAGTATTCTTTATATAAGTCAAAATCAGTAAGTTATATTTTCTTAAAGATAAATCCAATTAATTCAGTTTTCACAGTTATTTTGTCAAACACTTCTTTAAGCTACTCTAATATTTTCCCTGCTTATCACATTTTTAATTAGAGTCTATTTTATTATAACAATGATACTAATATTTTGAATGTCTACTCTATGTTGGGCACTGTATTAATTTAAATATCACAACAACTTTTTGAGATAGGTACTACACGCTATTAATACTTGTCTAATATACAGAAAGCAAGTCACCTACTAAGGGTTCAAACTCAAAACCTGTGTACCTAACCCATACACTACAAAAATCTGGCAATTCTTAAGATTCTTTCAGTTGCGAATCTAACTCACTTTGTGAAAGGAAGTTCTTTTGTGAGACCTCTGCAGCACAGTTTTCAGGAATAGGTCTTCTCTCTATAACAGAAGTCTTCAAACATTTTCTTATGTATCTCCATAAGAATGTCAAAGTTGAGAATTAAAATTGTTCATTATAAATTTAAGAAGTTGCAGAAAGATACCTTTCTATTCATTGCAAATATGTGATTAAAAATTAATCCATTATGTCACTTAAGATGTATCTAGTAGAATCTAAAACATATTTAGATTCCACTAGATCTAAACAGGTAGATGTGATGATTTGACACCCACCACAATCCATTTTTTAAAACCCTTTTCTTTATATGTAAAAATGTTATATCATTTCTTTTTTCTTATTTGTCTTTCACTTGTACCCATAAAACTTTATACTAAGGTAATATATATTTTTACATTTGCTCATCTTTGATTATCTTTTAATATTACAAGAAATACTACAAGAAAACTATGT